>JADDOH010012994.1:0-53137 GCA_016648135.1 Agrypnia vestita
AAAGAAGAAACATATAACTATCAAATATTGACGACTTATTAAGTAGCTGGGATAGTGAAATTGGTATCACGTTGTCCGCGTAAGACAAAGGTCCGTGGCTCGAATCCAGGTTCTAGCATTTAATTTTTCAATTTTATTATTTGATATTTCTGTGTTTCTCTTAATTTCATTTAATTATATATATATAGATATATATATATATATATATATATATATATATAATATATATATAGATATATTAGGTCCTTACATATGAAATTGGCGTTTTGCCGTAATGGCAAATTTGATCTCAAATATCTTCTCTTTGGTTAGGAATTCCAAATCCAAATTTATACAGCTATTACTCATGTATTTGTGTTTTGAAAATTATAATTCATTTGTTTTTTCCTCAATTGTTTTTTTCTTTGCGTCACTCAGTTGACAAAATGAAAAACTTGAAATATCGCGTTATTTACGAGTACGAGTTCCACCGTGGCACCAGTGCTGCAGAAACGGCTCGAAGGATTAATGATGTGTATGGCGACGGTGCCGCAAAAGAAAACACAGTGCGTTTTGGTTCCAACGTTTTCGTTCTGGAAATTTCGACCTGCAGAACAAGCCCCGTGGACGGCCGGAGACCAAAGTTGATAATGAAGAATTGAAGGCTATTGTGGAAGCGGATCCATCGCAAACCACATCCGAGTAGCTGCAGGCTGCGGTGTTAGTGATAAAACTGTTTTAATCCACTTGAAGCAAATTGGTACGGTGAAAAAAGCTTGAAAGGTGGTACCTCACGAATTGAGTGAAGCAAATCAACAAACGCGCGTTGACTGCTGCGTTGCATTACTCAACCGGCACAATAATGAAGGGATTTTAAATCGAATCATTACCTGTGATGAAAAGTGGATCCTGTACGATAATCGGAAGCGCTCATCGCAATGGCTGAACCCTGCCGAACCAGCCAAACCATGCCCCAAGCGAAAATTGACTCCAAAAAAGTTACTTGTGAGCGTTTGGTGGACTAGTGCTGGTGTCGTTCACTACAGCTTTCTTAAATCTGGCCAGACGATTACGGCAGATGTCTATTGTCAGCAACTGCAAACCATGATGGAAAAGCTAGCTGCTAAACAATCGAGGCTGGTTAATCGCTCTAGGCCACTGCTGCTTCATGATAACGCTAGACCACACACTGCACAACAGACGGCTACCAAATTAGAGGAGCTTCAATTGGAATGTCTAAGACATCCACCGTACTCTCCGGACCTTGCCCCAATAGATTACAATTTTTTTCGAAATTTGGATAACTTCTTGCAAAGGAAAAAATTCAACTCCGATGGGGCAGTCCAAACCGCCTTCAAAGATTTTATCGATTCCCGTCCGAATGGTTTTTTAAGTAAAGGGATCGATGAACTACCTATGAGATGGCAAAAGTGCATAGATAGCAATGGTACATACTTTGATTAAATAAATATATTATAATAAAAAAAATCGGCTTTATGTTCCTCCCATACTAAACGTCAATTTCATATGTAAGGACCTAATATATATATATATATATATTATGTTGCTTCAAGAATCGTGAGGGATAACACACTGTCGCAGAACACCACAGCCAATTATTAAAATATTTTCACTTAACAGCTTGACACCGAAAACTTTATAACCAATCGCTTGTCCCGCCCCCGGTCCAAAATACTGGACTTCCGCGGAGATCCCTTAAAGAAGTCGTGTCCAAAAATGTGATTGCGATTGCGCGTAAAAATTGCGCTGTAGTGCAACTGTAGGCACACAATAAACTTGACGCCATACTGACCTAAGCATAATTCATCATAAATATTAGCCTACAAGGTTATAAATAGAAAATGACTCTCCTGATCGCAATATTCATCACAAGGATATCTTAAAATTTAGTAAAAAAAATATTTTCCTTATAAAGATTTTTTATTTAGATCTTACTTTCTTTGAGGTAATCGGAAGAAAGAAAAAAACTTTCGTCATATAAGTCTTATAACATTTCAGCCTTAAACAGATAAAAACTAAAGAAGTTTTAATAGTATGTAAAGAACACAATGTAAAGCTTTGAATTAAATATTCTTAAGCTACACATTCACAAAGAATATATGTGTCATTGAATCTAATAAAATACAGAGACAACTCTGTCATTTACAGCAATTAAATATTTTTCAAAAGTATTACAGGTGAATTTTTACGTTTATTTTTTATTATATTTACAATTTTTAAGTTTACTTTAAACAAGCATAAACAAATATAGAGTGCGAAATGTTTGCCTCGGCACGGGCATACCCTAGTGAGGCTGGCATTATAAATAAAACTGTTTATAAAAATGTACATATGTATAAATAAAACGATTTGTAAGTTGCCCCAAAAATTAGCCTGCTGGTAATTTAAAACTGCGCTCCTGGATTTAGTTTCTATTTACCCGCGGACGGTTATGTGAGACAAGTTAATATTACCGTATATTTATTTGTATGTGAACTTGTAGATACACCATCGCGTTTTTGGAGTGATATAGGTATATTTTAGAGGAATAGAACTATAAAATGAAAAAAAAAACATAAATATTGTAGTGATGGCTATGCTACTGGGTGTATTGGAAAGATAATTTTATGCCATTAGTGTTTAAATATGATTACAATACCAAAATTTTCGAAATAATTTGCACAATTTACAAGCATTGTTCTGGCATAAGTCTATTCATGGTGAATGACAAACCAAACTGAACACAAATCAGAAATCAGCTGTCAAATTGGCTGTCACTAGAAAAAATGTTGTCAATTCATAAAATAAACCTCTAAAAAAACTTTACTTTACCTTTACTTTACAATCCCATATTTTAACAATAATTGCATAAAATTATCTTTTCAATGTAGCGAAACCTATCACCGTTACCGCGGTTTTTGTGTTTTATTTCATTTTAAAGTTCTATATATTTAAAAAAAAACAATTCGTCTAATAAAGTTTAGTTTCCCGTGTAGATTGATAAATTTATATTCGCTTATAATTGACCGGTCATAATTGACATGCAACAAACAAAACATGTACATATTAGCATCGTAAAAAATTTTTTTTTTCAAATGTTGGGTACATATTGTTGTTAGTAAAACAAAGTGTACACCAAAAGTAACTACTCTGTCCGACAATGTAATATTTTTTTGTAATGCCATTAATAAATATCCGTAAGGGGACTGGTTTGTGAAGGTCATAAAATCAGATAAATAAATAAACCGGAATGTAAAACCGGCAAATTAAAATATCTATTACGGACTGGCCAATGGCTTTAATGTCATGGGAAAGGTATTCGAGTGGGTCGGACAAGTTGTGTTAATCCTTGACAAGTGTTTTTGTACCGAACGTCACTAATGAAAAAACCGCCTCGCATTAACGCACTTTCACGTTTTTTTACGCATAACATACGTATGTAACTTAATAATAAGTTACATGTGTACGAATTATAAAGACTTTCACGCGATTAATTACGTCAGAGTTTTATGTCAACTTACTTTTGATGAAAATTTGTTTTTCCAGCAGCGAGGAAAGACGAAATCGTGCAAAAAATAATGAGCTGTCTGGTTAGGGTCGCCAAATCAATAAAATTGCAGCAATGTAATGAGGGAATACGAGTCTGAAACATAATTTTATCAAAAAATCATGTAAGATATTACACAATTATACCGAATTACTTTAATATATTACAACATTTTAGAAGAATGAAGAGCCAAACAGATATCGCGTAAAAAGTCAATGACATACAAGGACCGAATTCAGAGTCACACTTAGATGATTTAAAGGTTAAGAAGGTACACCTTAAAAGTGTTACTTTGTACCGAAAATTCGGGCCATAATCACCGCAGCAAAAATACATATATAATAGGCCTTAAAGAACGTAAAGAGGCGAGAATCTATACGTGGCGTATAAAAGCAAATAATTAAATGCAATCATCGAGGATTACTAATTTATATTATACTTAATTCGAAGTTTTACACGAAAAATAGCCTATAAACTTATACGAAACATGATTTTCGAAGGGATAGATACATAAAATCTAGAATTCAGTACATTTAAAATTAGAAATCGTCGGTGACTGCATTCAAAACATTTTTTTTTTTGGATATTGCTGCCTTTGCTTTTATACCCCACAAATTATTATTAATAAATACAGAGTGATAAGACTGGCATTTCAAGTAGGTATGCCTTTAAAATCGATCAAATAGAGACAAATCACTAATAAAAAAACTAATGTTAATAATAATGTAACAAAAATCCATATTATATTTCCTCATTGCATTAGAATATTTATAATTTTCAATCATTGAAAGATGAAGTGATATTAAAGCTTAATATATTTTCCCAATGCGTAAAAAAAGAGATGAGTTTTGATATTATTTTTGTATCCTTAGTACCCACGTACATATGTATTGTAGTATGTAAAAACGAATAAAAATAATCGACGTCAATTTGTTATTATGGCAAAATTTTAAATATCGTACCTAATCATATTAGTACTTATTATAATAAAGCTGTAAATCTAAGCAAATAAAAATCACTGAATTTAAATATAGAAAGTTGCAGATTAGCAATAAAGCAACTCTTAATAATAATTTTAAAAACTACTTAGGTACGTACTTATTTTCAGACTTATTTATCAAAAATCAAAGGTCAGCAAGATTTTTTATCGAGCGAGTTATTTTTTTAGCTCGAGGTTTAAGCACAGTCGTACATACCTACTCGTTAGATATTAGGGACACAAAAAACCATTTGGTAATAATTCAAATGCGGATAACATCATACAAACAATCTATGGACCCGTGAATGGAGCAATGTGTAGAATCTGGTATGATGACAAACTTTACAGCCTGTACCAGGAGCCCAGGACTCTCAATGCATACAAGGAGACAACTGCAATGGATGCACGATTCCCGAATTCCAAGTAGATAATTAGATGGTAATCCAGGGGAGAAAAGGGTTCTTCTTCTTATGGTGCCATCGCCTATCGGAGGTCGGCTATCATTCTGGCGATTACGATTTTATTTACCGCCGCACGGAGCAACTGAGTCGAGTTACACTTATAAGTCTTTTCATATAATCTTGAATTGGTTTGGATACATACGCTCATTGTAATACGCACTAACTCAATTGCAAGCTTATATGAAAAGACTTATACCAGTCCCTCAAGTTACGCAGTCATGAGATGCGGCGTCTTCCTGTAATTCTTTTACCACTTATTTTCACCTGGATGATGTGTTGGTTTTGACTATATTATGGTCCTCTCATAATATGTCCGAGATACTCCAGCTATCTTATCTGGATAACTTCTCGGTCTTTTTCCATACACCGGAGGACTTCATCATTCGTTACTCCGTCCACCCAGGAAACTTTCAAAATGCGTCTATAGATCCACATCTCAAAAGCCTTGACTTCGAAAATTAGAAACTCGAGGCTTCGCAGGAAAGACGATGTACAAAAGGATACCAAGACCTGGTGAGTAATTCGAAATAGGCAGCAGAGCTCCGAGCATTATGAAGGCGGATAATTGAGGAGGTCAACGCTCGATTTGGGCATTGAAAAAGAAAATATACACATTTCCTGTCGACTGTCTATTCCGTGCGTGCATAGCAAAGATCTTCACATTTAATCACACGAAGTGCGTACTTTCCGTGACACTAACAATAGACAGTAGCAGTGGCAGTGGTGGAGTTTGCTCCGAGTAGATAAGTCATGGGAATAAATGAAGTCAAATAATGACACAATAAACAATGCGATATACTTAATGTCGTACTTTCTAAAACTTCATACCGCCACGCGAATGTTGTTTACTTATAAGAAATTCCCCAAAGTTCAATTTTAATTACGAAACAATTCAACTTTCGTTTCAAATTTACATAACAAGCGCGGTGGCTACTTGAGGAGTAAACATTGTGTGGTTTAATATCAATTTTCTATCGAGACGATTAAAGGCAATTTAAGAAAGTTGTCTTGTACCTGATATGGGCACGCGATTGCTAAATATCCAGTTATACCCACGCTGCAGTACTAAGGTCAATTCTAAACTTAAATAAAGCACCTCGGTGATTGTTCGACAGTAGATGACAGACTCACGAAAACGACAGCGTTCGAATCAGTGTCATCATTCATTGTGATCTGCATTATTCATTTTATCATTCGTAGCTTCACGGAAAAAAGTTTTCACGAAAATGCGATATAAAATTTTCAGTATTTTACAGAAGAATAAAATCAACAGCAGCACGCATTTAAAATGAAATATCAATTCAAAAACCAAAATGCCGGATTCTGAGCTGACGTTACCTCAAAAGGCGGTATATAAGTGTAGTAAGCACAATGACGTCAGATAAACGGCATATCAGGCATCGCGTGCTATTCGGATTTCAGCTAAAAAAATTGCTAAAACAACAAGAACGTCGTTGCGGATATTTGGTATCTTAACTTATTCTTATTAAATCTTATTTCCACAAAATAAAATAATAAAACGTAATAATTCAGAAGATGTTTATTCACGGGGTATAGCAGAGCGAACCAGAGAAATATATTATAAACAGAGGTGGAAAGATACACATATCTAAGACTTGTAACTCGTTTTTTTTTCCTTAGTAATATCTCCGGCATCCTATAAATATTTAAAACTTTAAATAGGCACGTACCTAATTCTTCCATCACAATTCCCGATATTTGACAATCTTTTCAAGCAATACAGAAGTTATAAAGCAACATTATTTAACTATTTTTATTATTTCATTAGAAGGTAAATGCTAAATTGTATCATGACTTTTTACTAGTACTATCGAATTATATTATTATTATTCGTAAAGCAAAACAATTCGACTTTGCAGTGAGAAAAAAGTAAAGATCATATCAAAGTTTTGCATTCGTAATACAGCAAACAAAATCAATCAATCGTGCAAAAACCAAGCGAGTACCTGTTCTGTAAGAAACTCCAACAAGCCAACAAAAAAATTTACAAAACGAATATTAGAACAAATAAGCGGGCAGTTGCTAAACGTGTTTAACTATAAAAAGAGGAAAAAATTAAATTATTTAAATAAAAAAAGCGTTACCTGTCTCAGATACACGTATCATGCCATCCTCGTATAGAATGAATTTTGGTTCAGAACAAATATACACAAATTCGGTTAAATTAATAAAATAAATATGAAAATAATCGACACTTTTATATCATTATGATAATATAATTAATAATTCATAACAACCCTTGCGTGCAACCTGAGCCGCGCGCTGATTGACGTGTCACACTGGGGCGCCCGGGCCCCATTAGCGGATAGTCATCATCAGTGTTATTGTTATAACTCCAGCCCGATTCCAGCGAGTTACAGCCAGATAGACGGACATTATAAATTAGGATAGTCGATCATCAATCACCATCGAGTTACGAATGAAGATGTTATGGTTCGGATGAATAAAGAAAAACAGTAATTAAAACAATAAAAATCTGATCTAATCAGAAATATCTGATTCAGAGAAGTACGACATCGTGCACTTCATAATGCAGGGAAAGCTTGCCGAAAATCGAGCCCTTGGAAAAAGGAAAACACCATGGCTGAAAAACCTAAGACAGTGGTTTGGCCAGTTTACTTACTGTAGAGCTATTCCGGGCCGCAGTAAATAAAGCGATGATTACCAACATCCGTCGAATGGATAGAGCACAACAAGAACATCATCATTATTACCTATTGTCTTATCCAACTTTGTTCTTCACTGTGCCTCAAACATCGGTGAATCTTTTTAATTGGTCTATGCAATGTACACTATACTCTTACATTATAATGTTTAAACACTATTAAGATCCCTTAATAAATAATAAAAATATATTAACCATATTCTATTCCTATTAAATAAAGCTGTTTCTCAAACATACACTGTTCAATTTCACTCTTATTCGTTGCCACGTATTTCCCCAGAATTTGACGACTTTTTTCAATTCTTCGGATTTTAGGTTTGAACAAACGTATTTCGTTAAATTGCATAACTTATGTAGGTCTCAGACTGGTAATGAAATGCAAGGACACCACCCCGCAAGCGTCCTTGTCACGCCCAAGTAGATGAATAAGCAATTACAAAAAAGCTGTATAATACAACATAATAATTACAAATCCCGACCCACGACAACCGTATTGGCGTGGAGCTATTATAATGCCATCCGTCATCCATTACATTACCTAATGGCGGCAAGGTTTGCGAGTCAACGATACGTCTGCTATTAGAACGCCTTGTGCAAATTTCAGTTCGATAAAAAACCGATTGCATCAGGATTATTACTCACGATAATTTGTATTTCGATTGCCAAATATTAAACGCACGATATTATACAAACAGCCATGGCTCTTAAAATCGAGATGAAATTACACAATCGAATTACGCCAGCGCAAGCAGAATCTCAGCTCCTTCGTACAAGGCGAGATTAGTGATGTATGACACATTGGAATTTTCAATAGAACTACTACTAAACACAATCTGCGTCCATCCCCAATTCCTGCTACCAATTATTTTAATTTTTAAAATCAGTCGAGATATCTTCATTATATAATTCCCCATAACACAAGGTCATTTTTATTTGGGGGTGCATAAATCTACTATAATATATAGTGTTACGTGTTATTACTTCTTTTTATACTTAGTTTATAGATTTTAACTCATTGGGTAACATGTATATTTTTAGAAATTAATAAATAGATTGATTTGGAATGCACGTTCAAAATTCTGAGAATCACAAAAATAGGCCAGACTTTCAGGTCTATTCTCATTTGTTTGCGGTCAAATTACAAACATATATTGACCCCTATTATATAAAATTTTACACTACGTCAATTTTGACGTGATGAATATTATATAAAATAAATAGATACTAATACTAATATTATTATAAAATTTGGTAGAAGTTAGTTTGTTTCAATAATATATGTATACGAGGGGGTACCCAAAAGAAACCGAACTGATGTTGTGGTGGGTCGAATTTTTGTAGTACCGCGTTCTGCCGCTAGGGGCGTATAAAGCCATCATTCCCGAGTCAGTAAACCAAACTTCATCGCTAAAGAAGGTTCCGTTCGGTTTGTGTGAATTTTTTAGTGACAGTTGTTTTGTGTGCTAGTCGTTTTTCGATGGCTGATTCTCGTTAACAGCGCGCGGCCGTAAATCGTTTGTTATTTCGATGTGAGAGGAGTCGTTCATTCAGAGTTTCTTCCACAGGGTCAGACAGTTAACCAGGCTTCCTACCTGGAAGTTATGAAAAGATTACTCAACAGTTTGCGGCGGAAGAGGTCTGATGTGTGGCAGTCGGGCGATTGGTTTTTCCACCACAATAATGCCCCTGCTCACACAGCCGTCTGTGCGCCGATTTTTGACCAAAAATGGCATGACCCCTGCACCCGACCTTGTCCCTGCGACTTTTTTTTAATTCCCCGAATGAAAAGAGACATGAAAGGAAAGCGTTTTGCCGACATTATTGAAGTGAAGAAAAAACGACGGAGGCGCTGTCGGGCATCACAGAAGACGAATTTAAAAAATGTTTTCAGCAATGGAATAAAAGATTGGACAATTGTATTAGTGGCGGTGGAGAGTACTTTGAAGGGAATTGAATGTATTTTGTTTAAAAATTAAATATATCAGGTCCTTACATATGAAATTGGCGTTTTGCCGTACTGGCAAATTTGATCTCAAATATCTTCTCTTTGGTTAGGAATTCCAAATCCAAATTTATACAGCTATTTACTCATGTATTTGTGTTTTGAAAATTATAATTCATTTTTTTTTTTCCTCAATTGTTTTTTTCTTTGCGTCACTCAGTTTACAAAATGAAAAACTTGAAATATCGCGTTATTTACGAGTACGAGTTCCACCGTGGCACCAGTGCTGCAGAAACGGCTCGAAGGATTAATGATGTATATGGCGACGGTGCCGCAAAAGAAAACACAGTGCGTTTTTGGTTTCAACGTTTTCGTTCTGGAAATTTCGACCTGTAGAACAAGCCCCGTGGACGGCCGGAGACCAAAGTTGATAATTAAGAATTGAAGGCTATTGTGGAAGCGGATCCATCGCAAACCACATCCGAGTTAGCTGCAGGCTGCGGTGTTAGTGATAAACTGTTTTAATCCACTTGAAGCAAATTGGTAAGGTGAAAAAGCTTGAAAGGTGGGTACCTCACGAATTGAGTGAAGCAAATCAACAAAGCGCGTTGACTGCTGCGTTGCATTACTCAACCGGCACAATAATGAAGGGATTTTAAATCGAATCATTACCTGTGATGAAAAGTGGATCCTGTACGATAATCGGAAGCGCTCATCGCAATGGCTGAACCCTGCCGAACCAGCCAAACCATGCCCCAAGCGAAAATTGACTCCAAAAAAGTTACTTGTGAGCGTTTGGTGGACTAGTGCTGGTGTCGTTCATTACAGCTTTCTTAAATCTGGCTAGACGATTACGGCAGATGTCTATTGTCAGCAACTGCAAACCATGATGGAAAAGCTAGCTGCTAAACAGCCGAGGCTGGTTAATCGCTCTAGGCCACTGCTGCTTCATGATAACGCTAGACCACACACTGCACAACAGACGGCTACCAAATTAGAGGAGCTTCAATTGGAATGTCTAAGACATCCACCGTACTCTCCGGACCTTGCCCCAACAGATTACCATTTTTTTCGAAATTTGGATAACTTCTTGCAAAGGAAAAAATTCAACTCCGATGGGGCAGTCCAAACCGCCTTCAAAGATTTTATTGATTCCCGTCCGAATGGTTTTTTTAGTAAAGGGATCGATGAACTACCTATGAGATGGCAAAAGTGCATAGATAGCAATGGTACATACTTTGATTAAATAAATTTATTATAATAAAAAAAATCGGCTTTATGTTCCTCCCATACTAAACGCCAATTTCATATGTAAGGACCTAATATAATTTTTTTTTAAATAAGTTCGTTTTTTTTGGGTACCCGCGTATATTTACAGTTAACAGATTTTTTTATTAGATATTTTTAGTTAATTGCAGTACGATACTTGAAATAGGTGAAACATTTTAATAGTTGTATCAATCAAATCTTTTACGTGCCACCTCTCTAAGAAAGCAGAACCGTTCGTGTTTAGAGAGGGAGTTCGCTTATTTTATTTTATTTGTTCATGGAAAACTAACAGTACATATAAAAATCAGATTACATATGATTATTGAACGGTGTAGAGACCATATTACAAGTTTCCTAGGAATTAACATGTTATGTATTAACATATAGCAACAATAACTTGAGTTATACAAAAAAAAAACAAAAAAAAGTGAAAGTTTTAAGTTACGAACAAGTTTTAAGTTTATAGTATAATATAATGAAAGATGTCTCAATATTTCTAATATAAATTTTACAGCTACATAAATAAGTTCGCCCCCTTACTTTTGGAGTGTTGGGATAAGAAACACCATTATAACAATGATCCTGAGATGTAAGATTTCTTCAGAAATTTCGAAAGAAATCTTAAGCGGCACGAATTGACGCCCTGAGTGAGCTCAACTTCAGGACGCCGTGGCTTGCGAACAGTAAGTTCGATCGGGACGAAATATGTATTCAGCGATAACCTCTGTGCATACTAAACTTAATCATTTTATTACCCCTGCTGTATTTTTACTTGTTTATAATAATCTTCTTTGGTATACTAATGAAGAGTTTATTTATGTGGGTGAGGAACAGTGATTGGATTTTTTGCCGGCCTCACCTTTCTGAATCGCCTTATACACGATTTGGCACGGAGATGGCCATTGAAGGAAAAATGGACAACCTGGCGACTGAAACGTCAGCTCTGGCTCAAAAAACGGTCCCGGGAATGCGGTGGGCTAAAATCCAATCGATGTGCACTGTGCATACGATACGAACAAATAAAGTGCAAATACGAGGCGATAGACGATAGATTTAGCCAATGCGTACAATCAGTAATCGAGAAAAGACGTTTCTGCGGATAGATTTCACCTCAAAGAACCCAACAGTAATTTGTTATATTTCATTCATCAAGATATAACTTCTATTTTATATTTGCGCTTCGTACGCATATCAATTTTTTTAAATAACAGTTTGGGGTACGGTTTAGTTATTACGGTACTAAAAATAAATCGTCATATCATCGATGTTGGAAGTTGGGATTCCTGCCACCGCGACGACTCTACGCAGCGCTCTGCGTAGCCTTACTACGCACGGCCGTAGTGTCATTGAATCGTTATGCAGGTGAAAAGTCAAAATGGCTGTAATATTTGCCGTCCGGTCGGCAGGAACGAAATTACTTACTGGTCATTTTAATTACGTACGAGTTATGGTCTATCTCTGCATCTTTTTAAATTACGTCTTTCGGAAACGGCCAAGGTTGTATCAATCGTGAATGACGAATAAGACAATGAAGTTTAGATTGTCAGCAGATAACAATCGTAAACTGTATGCTTTAATTATAAATATCCTTGATTTATCCAAAGATTATTTTCTAAATAAGAACTCGTCGTTTAATTTTATACGTAGGTTTTCTTGAAACGGTTAGAAACAAAAATACATTAATTCACAACTTTGCGTTGCATACGTTTAACATATCCACACATTCAGCATAATAATAATAATCAATTAAATATAATAATAATAACATAATAATAATTCAGTATAATACACGGGTCAGCTTGAGAACACTCGAATACCTATAGGAGGAAAAACCGCGCTTGAATCTTATCCCAAAAATCAATCAAAATACATATAAACATTTTCTGGAGATTATCGTCACTGCCCCAAAAACACAATCGAGTAGTCGAAAATCAAAACATACCTATCTCCATGGACTATTTTTGGCAAATCAAAGAAATAAAAAAAAACGTGTCTTGTTTATAACTTGAATAAGCTGATTTTTAACGAGAAATAATTCAGACTGATACTCAATATGATACTTACAGTTGCCAGCAAACATCTTGAAATTTTACGGCGTAGTGGGGGGAAATTCGCGCATGTACCATTCCACCAACGAGACCCAAATTTTGTCTTCTGCGCATTCCCTCACTACGCCAAAAAATTTCAAGAAGTTTGTCGGCAACTGCAACTATGTATGTATTTAAAATATATGTATTTAAAATGCAGTAATGGGCTTACGGAATATATTTACATTCAAATCTACTCAACGACTCAATTCGAAAATCAAACTAACTCTAATGTGAACTATCAACATTTTTTTAAAAAGAGCTTTAATATAAAAAGCGATGTATAGCTTTTATTTATATATATGTATATATAGGTATGCATACTGAACATGACTTTTATTGAACATTTGTTTTATTTTGGATTAAAATCCTACGTTTATTGTAAATACAACTGTCTGTAATAATCAACACTGGACTCTCAAACGCGGCCACTTCGCGTCTACGGCCTGTGTATCCGTAATCGATAAAAAATTGATATGTCCATTGTCTAAGGTCCAATGAAAAATAAATAATAAATTAAACAAAATTCAACTTCAATTAAAGATTATTATTGATGGATTTGGCGTTAACATTCGGCCGTATTCTGAAATAAGCAATATTGCTATTTTTGTATCTTGACAGTTATTGTACACCAAACGTTGTAATGCCGCCAATTTTGAAGTTTTATATTTGACGGGTTTGAAATTAATGAATTCAAACAATTAGAAAGCTCATCATTCATAAATGCGAATAACTTAACGTTTGTTTACGTTTTAGAGCTTTCTAATTGATTGAATTCATTATTTTCAAACCGATCAAATTTAAAACGTCAAAATTGGTGGCATTACAACGTTATACAATAACTGTCAAAGTACAGATATAACAATATTGCTTATTTCAGAATGTTAACGCCAAATCCATCAATAATAATCTTTAATTGAAGTTTAATTTCGTTTAATTTATTATTTATTTTTTACTATAGAGATCATTCATGATGATCATTAAATTCGAAAAAACATTAACCGCGTTACTTCTACGTGAGTTTATTTTTCTATTTTTCACTACATTAGTTTCGAGAGAAACAGAATCTACTTCACCTGACAATGAGAGATTCTGTTTCTCTTGAAACCTGAGTAGTGAAAAATATAAAAAGTATTATTAAACTCACGTAACAGAGGAAAGCGGTCTACCATATAACAACCTGAAATATGTATGATTTAAGTATGTAGCTCGGGCGCTAACAGGACACTACATTTCACGGCCAGAGACCACTGATTGCAGATGAAAAATGAAATACCCAACGGCACTAAAGCCATGTATTCACTAGGGGACAAATCGCGAAACATTCCGCTCGACATGTCGCTTCAACATCTACGCTCATGTTTCGGGGACAATGACGCGGTCAATTGACGTGTACACACCGGGACTCGCATATCTTGTCGCCGAAATGTCATCCGGTGAGGTTATGGATGACAGCTGCGGTATCACATTTGACGAAAACGGGGTTCCGCGCAATTCGAAATGTTTTTTGGGTCGCAATTTCAAATTAACGAGGTTTTACTGTAGTAAATTGAATATTATTAAAAACAAGGTCCTTTTTGCAAATAATTATTGTTTTCCAGACGTCACGGAAATATGAGGTTATGATGATAGCCGCGTATTTGTTTATGTTAATAAGTTTATCGAAAAGTAAGAGGAGAAAAAGAAAAAAAGAGGAGAATGCGAAATTATTAACTGCAAAGAGAAAGAAGGACGGACATTCTATGCGATCTTCGATCGATACAGCTCGATGAGTTCGAGAACGATTTCGTTTCCCCGCATTGTCATCTTGACAGATACAGCGCATGCGTATTCACTTGTAAACATACCACGTGGTACTGACGCTCCGCGGAATGTTGCAGTGAGTACGCTCGGGTACCGTGCGCATGGCAACGTTGCCACGGCACGTAGAAATGCCGCGCTATGTTGTGCGCGAGGTCGCGGAACAGTGCACGACGTTGCAACGTCACGTAGACTCTATGCCGCGCATGCTGTTGAGGGACAATTTGTCCCCTAGTGAATACATGGCTTAACTCACTGCGGCGCGGCGACGTAATTTTGTGGAACTACGTAACGAGCACCATCGACGCCCATTTGAGAATATTACGTATAACGTATGATTAAAATAAAATTGCAGTATTAACCCGCGTGTCATTGCAGGTGCTGTGGATCGTGCTGGCATGGCTGGCGTGCCTGGCGCGCTCTCAGTGCCCGTGGCAGCGCGCGGTGCCCGCCCTGCAGCCGGCGTGCTTGTGCGCGCAGAACCTGGCGAGGGAGCTGTCAGTGCAATGCGACCAGGTAAACACCATCTTCACTTCATAAACGTACTTTTACATTCACTTTTAATATACAAACAAATATTAGTCGCATGGAACCTAAACTCATTGTCTATTTTGAACGAAATCGCATTTGAACATTTTATAATTTGATTTACGTACTTATATAGGGGAATGCAAAACTATATTCTTAATATAATATCTACTAGCTGTACACAGAATAATTGTAGAATTTTAAAGCTGAAAATTCATGAATAGAAACCATTTGTTTTTTTTAAATTGACTATTCACTACCTAAAACTAAATATAATAAAATAATAATATAAAAATAAAAGTGTCAAGACCTTTGCGTCGGCGCACTATGGAAAAGTTAGGCCTGTTTCGGACCAAAAGTCAATAACTCTTTTATTTATAGACGTATTTCCATAAAATTTTGCGCACATATAAAGTAGTCTATATAGCTTACAATGGATATCATTTTATTCAAAATATTTTGTTTATTAATTAATTATTAATATATTAAAAATAATCATTACAAACTTGAAAATTGCTTTCATTTTTATTTATAAAAATGACAATTTTACTTATACCGTGTTCAAAAACTAATTATAATATTATATTATATACCAAATAAATCCATGATCAATAAAGAAAATACATAAAAACATGAAATGTAAAGTGCTTACTCACTTAGATATCCATGTCAAGTCTGTTCACTATATCACTTTAAAAGTTAATTTATTGTTAAACTTTGTAGAAAAAGATATAAAGTATTATACATTTCTGAAAAGCTCATTACTTAAGAATTTTAGAACAACTAAAATGTTTTTGATTTTATGTTAAATATACGTTTAAATGACTAGACAGAAAAATCAGGAAAAAGTTATATTTTTTTTATTTCATCGAGACATTTGTCACTTACCCACGTCTTGTGTTAATTTATAGTCTAGATATTCATAAGAAACATTTATAAAAATTAGTTTCAAATGTTTGCTAATTTCGAAGTTATTGGGAAAAATGTGATGAATGACCATGTTTTAATACATTATTATATCAAAATATAAATGTGTTATTCAAAATTGTCTTATTTGAAGCCTTAAGCCATGTATTCACTAGGGGACAAATCGCGAAACATTCCGCTCGACATGTCGCATCAACATCTACGCTCATGTTTCGGGGACAATGACGCGGACAATTGACGTGCACACACCGGGACTCGCATATCTTGTCGCGGAAATGTCACCCGATGAGGTTATGATGACAGCTGCATTATCTATTTACACTTCGTCATTTAGCGAAAACGGGGTTCCGCGCAATTCGAAATGTTTTTTTGGGTCGCAATTTCAAATTAACGAGGTTTTACTGTAGTAAATTAAATATTATTAAAAACAAGGTCCTTTTTGCAAATAATTATTGTTTTCCAGACGTCACGAAAATATATCGCCCTATGAGGTTATAATGATAGCCGCGTATCTGTTTATGTTAATGAGTTTATCGAAAAGTAAGAGGAGAAAAAAGAGGAGAATGCGAAATTATTAACTGCAAAGAGAAAGAAGGACGGACATTCTATGCGATCTTCGATCGATACAGCTCGATGAGTTCGAGAACGATTTCGTTTCCCCGCATTGTCATCTTGACAGATACAGCGCATGCGTATTCACTTGTAAACATACCACGTGGTACTGACGCTCCGCAGAATGTTGCAGTGAGTACGCTCGGGTACCGTGCGCATGGCAACGTTGCCACGGCACGTAGAAATGCCGCGCTATGTTGTGCGCGAGGTCGCGGAACAGTGCACGACGTTGCAACGTCACGTAGACTCTATGCCGCGCATGCTGTTGAGGGACAATTTGTCCCCTAGTGAATACATGGCTTTATAGACCACATTATATTTGTGCAAAATTTGATTAATATATTTTGAGAAATAAAAGAGTTATTGATTTTTGATCCGAAACAGAAATCGATTTTCTATAATACTATGCAAAACCGAGGTCTGTTTCGGATCAAAAGTCAATAACTTTTTTATTTCTAAAGGTATATTCATAAAATTTTATACATATATATATATATAAGAAATCTAAATCTCTATTTTTTTCATATTTTATATAGACAATTTATAACTAATTGGTACATATTGATTTTGTAATTTGTCATTGGAGAAAGTGGTGCGATGAGTATTAAAATGTGTGGGGGAGAGTAGTGAGGAGCAATCAATGTTATTGTGCAGTATGTTGTCTAGTAGAACTATAATATCACATGCAAATTCAAATTGTATATTTTCACAGATATTCAATATTTGTAAACATACGAAAACAAGAACAATAACTTGCTTACTTTATCATATTTCAAGTCTAAATACAAATACGCAATATGTGGTTAAGAGCCATCGAAATTGATGGTTGTGAGTTTCACATTCGATGTATGATTGTAGGGGTTACACTATCCTGGGAGAGTAAAATTTAGGCAAAAACTGAGTGATTTTTTACAACGCAATTATTTAGGTACCTATAAAAAACACATAGCCACGTTATGTTATCCCCTAATTATTATTATTATTAGTTATTCCCTAAAACTCCACCGTGACTGACATACAACTTTCCTCGCTGCACGCTTGTGCGAGACAGAAAAGAATATCATATACTCATTTAGCAATCAATGAAATAAATGTAGAATATCCGTTTCGGAAAAAGCTTTTTTTTTAATTCAGAGTAATTTGAAGAAGAAAAAATAAACGATTGTTTTTAACAAATTAATGTTTATCGGATTAAAAAACCCGTATGCTACATTATAGATATTTCATTAAAGTAATTATTCAAATATCAATTATAGTAGTTTTAAATTATTTATACTTAAAAAACAAGGGAAATTATGTTCACTTATGATAAATTATTATTAATTTCTAATATTCTGCATACCTGTACGTGGATATTAACGATTCCACATGATGAAGTAAGCAATCTATTAAACCGATATTTTTCAGGTGGACTTTCCAGTACTTCTAAAAGCGTTGGACAGTTATGCAAAGAATACTGCATTGGATCTACTTTATGTCAACAATTCGACCATTGGAAGTTTACAAGAAAACATTTTCGCCAATCTACGAATACACAACGTGCAACTGTCTGGTTGCAAAATAAAGTACGTCTCTCCCGAGGCATTTAAGGGACAAGAGAATACATTGAAAAACTTGAATCTTCAAGATAACGAACTTACGGAAGTTCCCGCAGACAGCTTGCGAGGACTTGCCAATTTGGCGTTACTGGATTTATCTAAGAATAAAATTACCAAAATTGTCGACAATTCTTTTTCAACTTTAAAACGATTAACAACCTTGAAACTTTCCGACAACAACATTACCTTGTCATCGGGAGCCTTACGAGGCTTGGAAGGGTCTTTGAAAAACCTAAATCTAAAAGGTACCAAGCAAAAAAGAGTTCCCGAATGTATAAGGGGTTTAAAAACATTAGCTTTTCTTGATCTTTCTCAAAACAGCTTGAGAGAGCTCCCGGGACCAGCTAATGCCAAAACCTTCGAAGGACTGGATTCACTCACTGCGCTGAACTTAGAGAGAAACTTGATTCAGAGTCTGGGCAGCGCCGCATTTGCTGGAATTTGGAAAACTTTAAGTTCATTGAGCCTGTTAAATAATTTACTACCAGAATTTCCAACCCCGGCTCTGAGCACCCTGTCAGAACTGCGCGTCCTAGATATCGGATTTAATCTACTAACAAATCTACCAGACGACGCCTTCATCAAAAATCCGTCAATCACCTTGCTGGCGCTGGATGGCAATCCGCTGAACACAGTACCGCAAAAATCCTTAGCGCACTTAAACAACACTTTACGAGGATTGAGTTTAGGAGGAAGATTTTTGCATTGCGATTGCAAACTTCGCTGGGTCACTGAATGGATCCGAAATGGAGATTTGCAAGTCACATCGAGAGAAAGAAATCCCCAATTTTGTGGCAGCCCGCCACGCTTCCGGGATCGAGGGTTTTACAGCATACAGCCGGATGAACTGACGTGTACCGATGAAAACAAGGTGATCGGTGTAGCCACAGTAATCAACGAAGATGTTGAGATACCCGCAGTAAACAAAAAGCTAGAAAGCTCCACGAAATCTTCTACTACGACTACGAGTAGCACTACAACTACCACCACAACTCGAGCTCCCAGTTCAACGGCCAAAGCCACCAGCCCTGCCCCGCCCAGCAGCACGACGGTAAAAAAAGAAATCTCGACAAAATTGAATACGATCGGAAACAACGCGTCGGCTAAATCAACATTGGCTCCGTGGCGACAAAATGCCAACAGCCAACATCAAAGACCTCCTCTTATACTCGGTTTTCCGCCGCAACGACCAAAGACAGACGACTCTAACGAAGTTATAGTAAAAAATGCTCACCGTCAAGATAATTCCGTTATAATACAATGGGATTCAGATACTGCTAATATCTTGGGATTCCGGGTAGTCTATCGACTATTTGGGGACAAGAGTTTTAAACAAGGACCTCCGCTAGAAGCGAGTGAACGAGAATTCAAGATAAAAAATGTGCCAGCCCAGGTATGTTAAAAATGTTATTTACTGATAATTTCACCGAACAGCCGGCCTCGCCAGCTCTTACCGCCAGGCTCTCCGGGGAGCCGACGTAAAGCCGCTCACGCCCTGCAGGCGACTGGGCAACAATACTTCACCTTACCGTCACAGCCGCTCTCACCCTAACGGTTCATCTCCTGATGTTACCAAATGTTGAGCAATATACGTAGCAATATTGCAATATTTTTACTCATGAAATAACACTTTCGATTGGGTTTTCACAGAATTGACTGTCCTGCCTAAAAATACTGCAAAGCTGCTTTCCCTTCCCTTTCTGTTCTAGTATGTCCTGTGTCAAGTCAGAACCAATTCCATTAAGATCAAAAAACCAGTTTTTTCTTCTCTTCAAATATTAATTATTTATTGAGATAAATTATGGAAGTCTCACTATTGAGATAAATTATGAAAGCTATTTACGTGAGAATTGTGTATGAAAGTCTTTATGACCTGTATGAGCTGGCTTAAGTGATCATTTTACACGATGCAAAGTTCACCCATTCAGTAATTGTGTTCTCAGAACACACATATAAAAATATTGTTAAAAATATATACTGATCTATAAAAGGAGTTAGTAGATTGAAAATAATAATTTTCAGAGGTTTTCTAGTGTATATGTTAAAATAATTTGAATTTGAATGAATACATCAAAACGAATATACCACTTTAAAAATACAGAGGTATCGTTACCAGCTGAGAAATACAGTGAAACTCTCTTATACGTTTCTCAAGGGACCAGCAAATAAAAACTTATTAGGCGTGAAAACATATTAACAGTGATTTCAATATTTTCATAAATTATTTACACTTTCTAATTTTGTGTTTAAATTATATTTTCGTTTATATAATATGACAATTTAAGGACATTTTATTTTATAAAATGAAGTAGGTAAATATATACATTTGTAAAATATTGCCTATGTAAATACATAGTACTTGAGGGTCAGAAAACAATAAAAACCACCAAAACTATAAAAAAAATTACCACTGTCAAAAAATTTTAATATAAATCGGTGTGTATTGACAAATCAAAAACCTCATGAATACGAAAAAAAAAGACAAAAAGCTACCTGTATCTACTTTCCCTGGCTTGATAAAGTTTGCACATTTGTAAAAAATAACCATTTGTAAATAGTATTCTATTTGACTTCATTTTGAAAATTTATCCCTTTTGATGATTTCTACATAATTTAGGTGTACATTCAACATACCGCCTTGAGCAACGTCCTTTTATTTGTGATGAATTACGATTTTCTTTATTTTAATTGTTTAATTTAATGCCAATTGTTTGATTTCAGACTACCTTAATATTTTCCCGGGCGCGAAGAAAATTCGTGGTATTTTTTATTGCTAAATTAAATTAGATCCGTTTCTTGTAACTCATTAAGTTCGGCCCCACACTACTCGTTTCTACCGTCGCGTCAAATCCGCAACTGAATTTAGCAGTCACATACCTGCTATATTCCGCGGCGGACCGCTCGGAGAACAAACACACGTGCGGGAAATCTGTCAAATGTGGCGCGTTGCAAACACACAGATGCGACTTCACCGATTTTACGTTGACGTAAAACCGAACAGACGCCGAAACGAGCGTTCCGCCGCGCCGGCGGCGGCGGAACGCTCGTTTCGGCGTCTGCGGCGTTCCGCGGCGTCAAAGACGCGACGGAAGATACACCTAGTGTGACGCCAGCCTTAAAAAACAATAGGAGGTATTACGTAATTAATATTGCCAATTGTTTCCTCGAAGAAATAAACCAAAATGAAAACAGTTTCGTTTAGGCGCATTGATTTTGCGCAGACGTTGATTGATTTTGAAAAAATTATCGTAAATAATCGCCGGATAAATTTATTTATTAAATATTATTTTATTAGCCTATTCAAATACTAAAGGGTTTTTTCAGCGGCTAGAACTTTTGTGACGCCACCTAACCCACTTAATTTTTATTGCGCCTATTTTTCATTTTTAGAAATTTATTAAGCGAGTTTCACTGTATATGTTTGCTATGTCATGGGAAGGATCATAGATAGTCTCTGTATATATATAACTTTCATACTGCGTATTATAATATGTGGACGTTCTTACGGTGGAATAGGTGAATGTTGCATCGTGTAAAGTGAGCACTTAAGTCAAGCTCATACAGATAATTCAGTAATTGTTTTCTGAGAGCATACATATAAAAATATTGTTACAAATTATTTCATTGGATACGAGTTCATTTCTTCGTTAGTTTATACAGAAAAGATTTTACACACGCTTTTACCTCAAAAGAATAAAAAATCTTAATAAAACACTATTATTTCAGGAGTGCATAGTTGTATGCGTGATTTCCTTAGAGGAAATAAATGTCAGCCCAGAGACGGTACCATACTCTCAATGCAGAGAAGTTCGAACAGTATCATCAGCGACATCCAATATGGATAAAATTACAATTGCGGCAAGTGCAGCAATTTGCGGAACAATAGTTATAGCAGTCATTGTTTTTGTGGCTGCTAGTAGAAGAAGGTCAAGGAAGATGCATAATCTGCATCAGCAACAACTGAATGGGAAATCTGGACTACCAATCGGTGGACTGCCAGTGAATTGCTGCACCGGAATGGGAACGACCCCCAGTCCAGGAGGCCCTCTGTCATCATTAGCTACTCTCAGTGCCTTCAATAAACACCAGGTACATCCATTTATCTGTAACATCTTACTACGCATTAAATTAATCTAAATTAACTAAACCCGTGGTTTTATGAAGTAAGATACTGCACTTTAACCACTCACCTGCCCGGCACAAATGTTTTTGATTCTTCCCAGAGCCAAAAACTCGAAAAAAATTCATTAATCAATAGCAGCCTCAAAGAACATACTTTTTGGATTTACATATGTATTTATGCTTTAACAGTCAACCTGTTTACAGTTGTTTTTTTTCATATCTATTATTATATTTTCACTAAAAATAAATTTTCAGATACGCATTTTGATGTAACAATATCCAAGAATAGAAAAAATATATTTCTAAAACAGATATTACACAGAATATTAACAGTTATGGAGATATGCGACATCAAAATTTACTTTTTTATTAATTTTTACTTATTTTCTGTAGAATGTTAAACTACCATTATAGTAACTTATATTGAACACGAAAAATTCATTACCTTCAATACAAGTCAAATAAAATGATAAAAACCCTGCAGAGATTTAAATTTGAATTTTTTTCAAGGTTTTTATAATTTTATTTGACTCGTATCGAAGCGAATAAATTTGTCATAATCAATACATATTACTGTAATGATGGTTCAATATTTTGCAAAAAAATGTGAAATATTGAAAAAAAAATACAATCTTTGATATTGCATATCTCCATAACTATGCGGATGAATTTTTCATATTCGGTATAAGTTATTTTAATGATAGGACAACGTTTTACAGAAAATAAGTCAAAAATATTTTAAAAAAGGTGAACTTGATGTCGCATCTTTGTAACTATTAATATTAATTCATTACATTGCTTGAAGATTTTCGACTCATAATAAAAGCAGGTATCCACCTATTTAGTATTGTGGACTACCTCTGTTATCAAAGAAAGATCCAAATGATATGTAAAAGTCACCTAAATTCAGCCTATCAAACAATAGAACATTCCCGGGATAAAATTTTTATATCCATCCACTCTTCTCTACACAGATAAACACTATTCTTCGAAAAAAGTTATATTATGAATTTAATTTTAATTTTATTTATATTTAAAATATTTAATTCCGGCGAAATAAAATACTTTTAAAAATTCAATAGGATTGGGATCAAGTATCAGCCTACAGTGGAAGATCTATACCAAGACCTCGGATGTACCCATTGGATAACGGAGCAGCATTATTAGCGGACGATCTGCGATCACATGTTTCTCACTTCAGCAATACTGGCGGAACTAAAGCTGGAAAAACAAGATCCATAGCTGATGGACAGTCACAGCACAGCTTCTCCAACCATTCTGGGAGATATTTGGCTAACAGTGCTTTTCCAAGCAACCTAGTGAGCTCGAGATCAGGTAAGTGAGACTTGACTGTTGATAGTAAATTTGATATATCGAATTCTAAATATTTACCTCAATATCGCATGATATATTTAACATGGAATAAAGACTACACCAAATTTAAATAAAATAAATCTCATCATAATACAGAATTTGTTTTCTGTTTTTTTTTTTAATAAATAACATGGGTCAACACGGTTTTCGCTGTTACTATTTTAAGTACAGTTCTTTACTAGTTCAGGGTCGCAGATTACGAATATGATTTTAGTTTTTCTCCATCACATAAATTTTTTGGACAAATTCTATTTTTTGTAATTTTTTCATTTGTATGTGGCTAATAGCCTACCGTCGTAAACCCTGCATCATCGAGTACCAAGATGGGACTTGTTTATGGTAGTGCCCTATAGGATAGGCATTCGAAAAATACAAGGTTGCCTGGGATCATCCCAGAGCGATTTATGCAATCGATAAATAATGACACTTCTTATTTTTGGCTAAAAATTATATCATCGAGTACCAAGATGAGACCTGGCACATTCGATGCAGAACATCTAGGACAGCGAGAAATTACAGGATTGCCACCTTCTACCCTGGTACTTACTAGAGTAGGCCAGTTTTTGGAGTGGTGAAAGTAGGCAAGATTACATCGAGTACCAAGACGAAATTAACACTATTTGAAAGATTCGCCCAAATCAGAATTTAAAAACCAGAAAAATATTTAAAGAAACTATAACTAATGTGAATAAAGGGCTGTTTTGGATTTAAGGACGCCAGAGACAAGTTTTAAGAAACACGATTAGATTCACATTATGAAAATATTGTTTCAAACATGTTGAGTGAATTCCATAAGCCTAAAATTTCATTTTTTACACTCACTTATATGAAATATTTCCCTGAAAGTATCCGAGGTATAAGCAAAGAACAGGGAGGATGGTTCCATTACGACATAAAAGATATAACCACGATACCAGCAGATGGAATGTTAAAATGATGCCTGAATCGAGATAGTCAAAATATTCGCAGCCATAAAAAACAATAAAGCGTAATTTTAAGGAATGTTAATATTAGGTCCTTACATATGAAATTGGCGTTTAGTATGGGAGGAACATAAAGCCAATTTTTTTTTATTATAATATATTTATTTAATCAAAGTATGTACCATTGCTATCTATGCACTTTTGCCATCTCATAGGTAGTTCATCGATTCCTTTACTAAAAAAACCATTCGGACGGGAATCAATAAAATCTTTGAAGGCGGTTTGGACTGCCCCATCGGAGTTGAATTTTTTCCTTTGCAAGAAGTTATCCAAATTTCGAAAAAAATGGTAATCTGTTGGGGCAAGATCCGGAGAGTACGGTGGATGTCTTAGACATTCCAATTGAAGCTCCTATAATTTGGTAGCCGTCTGTTGTGCAGTGTGTGGTCTAGCGTTATCATGAAGCAGCAGTGGCCTAGAGCGATTAACCAGCCTCGGTTGTTTAGCAGCTAGCTTTTCCATCATGGTTTGCAGTGCTGACAATAGACATCTGCCGTAATCGTCTGGCCAGATTTAAGAAAGCTGTAGTGAACGACACCAGCACTAGTCCACCAAACGCTCACAAGTAACTTTGTTGGAGTCAATTTTCGCTTGGGGCCTGGTTTGGCTGGTTCGGCAGGGTTCAGCCATTGCGATGAGCGCTTCCGATTATCGTACAGGATCCACTTTTCAACACAGGTAATGATTCGATTTAAAATCCCTTCATTATTGTGCCGGTTGAGTAACGCAACGCAGCAGTCAACGCGCGTTTGTTGATTTGCTTCACTCAATTTGTGAGGTACCCACCTTTCAAGCTTTTTCACCTTACCAATTTGCTTCAAGCGGATTAAAACAGTTTTATCACTAACACCGCAGCCTGCAGCTAACTCGGATGTGGTTTGCGATGGATCCGCTTCCATAATAGCCTTCAATTCTTCATTATCAACTTTGGTCTCCGGCCGTCCACGGGGCTTGTTCTGCAGGTCGAAATTTCCAGAACGAAAACGTTGGAACCAAAAACGCACTGTGTTTTCTTTTGCGGCACCGTCGCCATACACATCATTAATCCTTCGAGCCGTTTCTGCAGCACTGGTGCCACGGTGGAACTCGTACTCGTAAATAACGCGATATTTCAAGTTTTTCATTTTGTAAACTGAGTGACGCAAAGAAAAAAACGATTGAGAAAAAAACAAATGAATTATAATTTTCAAAACACAAATACATGAGTAAATAGCTGTATAAATTTGGATTTGGAATTCCTAACCAAAGAGAAGATAATTGAGATCAAATTTGCCAGTACGGCAAAATGCCAATTTCATATGTAAGGACCTAATATGATGCCTGATGAGGCAGATGGAATGTTAATATGATGCCTGAATCGAGATAGTCAAAATATTCGCAGCCATAAAAAACAATAAAGCGTAATTTTAAGGAAAAACGAAAGCGATTCCGTTCTGAAAAACCTTCAACATACTAATTTATAATAGGAATATGTATATATCATACTTTTTTCTAAAAAGAAATGTAAACAAAGTAAATGTCAAATATAGTAAAAAAAATTAATTTATGCATACATGAAGATTATTTTTTTCCATTTTTCTCAAAAATCTGATGTGATGGCAAGAAAGTAAATATGCCATCGAGTGTGGAGTGGTTGAATCATACAAAATCAGTCTTCAAACTCAAAGCAACAACGTTCAAAAAGTTTTAATTTGTCGACCACATATGTAATTAATAAACCCAAATCATAGAAAGGATAAAAAAAACTAAAAAATGTATGTGACAACTTGCTAACTCCTTTATAATAACAATAATACTTTTTTTAGATCTCAGGCAATCTCGACAGTCTTTGGCAGGAGCATCGGATCGGATGTCTCGCATGTCATTTCCTGTAGGACACATGCACGTGGGAGCTCCCTCTGTAGCTTCCTCCTCCCGCCACACGCGCCCCCGCCCTCGCTCACGCTCCCGGGACCACCGCCCCGCTAGCAGGTATTACTTCAAGCATAACACCGAAATTCATCCAGTTCAAAAACAGGGTTGCCACCGCTCACCATTTATAATCATCCCCTATCTCTTTTAATTTTTTAGAACATAGACACCGTCCAAAAGAAAAAACCTATCCTAAATTCAAAGGTTTTTGAAAGGCGAAATAAATTACTATAACATTATTTTTTATTATTGTCATTTCAGTATTAGAAGAAGAATATGAAATAGCTTTTCTAAAAATATTTATTACACACGTTATTTACTGAAAACTAACACTTCATTTAATGTTGTTTAAATGCAGATTTTTACACTATGCAGCAATTAGCACATTTCATACTACTTTAATTAAAAAATATATAATCTTATTTTTTTAGCCACTATCTTTTGGAAATTAATAAAAAAAAATAGGGATAAAGGTGTAGTAGCCTAAATCATTTACACCAACTATCCAAGATATCACAATATACAAATCTAACAAAAATATCAGAAATAAGACACCAGAAGTAAAAATTCAATACATCTAGAAAAACGCTCAGGACCAAGATCGTTGATGTAGTTTTTTCAAAAGAATAATAATTTATGGCGTCAAATGCAAAAATTAAGTTCTTAAAACATACATGTATTTGTGACCAAACTAGATAATTATTATCAATAACTTGAAAGAAATTCCAGGACCATTATATATACAACACTATTTACAGACACAAACAAATCCGCTATTGTCAGTTAAGCAATATTCAAAGTACATAATTACTAATTACATAACTTGTGAACCAATTTCAATAAAAAATTTTGAGCAACCTTTAAGCGGGAACTCGATAACTTACATATTGCACACAAAGTTGAAGAGAAGAAGAAACAAAAACTGAGATAATACGAAACCTCAAATTTCTGATCACTGAATAAAGAATAATGCCACATTAAATAAACTATGTCACTAAAATGCTACCTCACTAAAGAAATTAGTGAGATAGCA
This sequence comes from Agrypnia vestita, assembly GCA_016648135.1. Taxonomy (NCBI): domain Eukaryota; kingdom Metazoa; phylum Arthropoda; class Insecta; order Trichoptera; family Phryganeidae; genus Agrypnia; species Agrypnia vestita. Next base: position 27,839 of record JADDOH010012994.1, read on the forward strand.
TTTTATATGATATTTGTATGTATAAGTTCCACAGGAGTTCAAAAAAACAAAAATATCTAAAGGATACATACTTCGATAGAATTGCGTACCTGTAAATATGATATATTAATCTTTAATATCTATCAAAATATACTAAATGGTTGTGTTGTGGAAGATATAAATAACTTGTTGGTCTGCTGGTTAGGGGATAAAGATAGAACCCCTACTTCTTGGTGCACTGGTGCACTAAATAAGCTAATGTCAAAAAATATTTCTGAGACAAATTCAATTTAACCAAATTAAAATCACTTTATTACTATTTATTTCAGTATAGCCGCCTTCATACACATTTTTTTTTATTATTGTCATTTCAGTATTAGAATACGAATATGAAACAGCTTTTTTAAAAATATTTATTATGTAGGTTATTTACTGAAAGCACACTTCAATTAATGTTATTTAAATACAGATTTTTAAACTATGCAACAGTTACTAAGAAAAAAGATGATGAATTATAAAAGAAGAATACAAAGAATATGAGAATAAAGAAAACAAAAAATTACAGTGATCAGTGATGCCCGACAAAATGTAAATGTATTTTTAATTATTGATCAACTATCATATTATAATCCTAAATTTCCGAGTTTAAGAAAACTGTGCGGATTCTTCCCAAAGCAAATTCAACAGCAAATACAGTAAAACTTGACTTTAGCTACCACTGAAATAACATGATAACTTAACTTATTTTTCATTTTGTATTTCAAAAGTTGTTTAGTCCAAGGTCAAGTACCTAAAGAAGGAGTGTGCAGTTGATACATTCAAATAATCTGTGATCAATTATAGTTTCTGAAAAATAAGTTAAAATCAAGTACATAATAATGTTCTCAGGTTTTCACGGCTGTTCAGAATCTTCTGTGTATAGTTTTCTGGGATATTCTGCCGTGTATATGTGACCTCTCTGGCTGATATTTCGGATTTGCAGGGTCCATAATCAGCCCTGATGATGGACCCTGCAATGGGATCCGAAACGTCGGCCAGAGAGGTCACTTATATTATTATTATTATTATTGATAATGGGCAGGCAGCTTAAGCTGATGGGCCCATATCACTGTCTCTCATTTGAATATCCAGCCTATTCTTAAACTAGTTGACACTGGCTGCAGACACAACGCCCTCAGGCAAACTGTTCCACATATTGACCACTCTATTGCTTAATGCATGCTTTCTTGGGTTACACGAGAACTGAGACTTGTTCAACTTCAGGTGATGTCCTCGAAGGCCCACATTAGTGTTTAATGCAAACATATCTGTCATATTAGCAATATTGTAGTAGCCTGATAGAATCTTGAATGTCTCGATGAGGTCACCTCTTGCTCGTCGCTCCTGAAGAGTGGGCAGTTTCAATACTCTCATCCTTTCCGCATATTCCAGGTTTTTAAGACCCGAGGGCAATTTTGTGGCTCGTCTCTGAACATTTTCAAGTAAAACTATATCTTTAGCAAAATATGGATTCCAGATCTGAGAGGCATATTCGAGGAGAAGCCTCACGTATGTCTTACAAATAGTTGTGAATAGTGGTACTGTCAGATGTTGGAATGATCTTCTCACCAAATACAAAATACTGTTAGCCTTCTTAACCACACTCGCTATGTGCTCACACCATTTAAAGTCCTTGGTAATAGTAACACCCAGATCCTTCTGCGAGATCACTGACTTAATCAGGCTTTCGTTTAAGGTACACTCAATATTTGGGTTATTCTTACCGACATGGAGAACACAACATTTGTCAAGTCATATCATCATCATCATCAGTCATCAAGTCAATTATAATCAGAAAACCCCAGAAAACTATACACAGAAACTATAATGATATTAAATTCAGTTTTAATCGATGATGTGGTTTTTCAGAACATACTGTTCTGTAAAAATTACACTAATGTAAATATAACCCTGAAAAAATCATTTTCTTAATTCAGTGACACTTTCATTTGTACCTAGTATAAATCTTAGATTCAATTTTATTAGGTTAATTTATCAAATAATTCAATCAAAATGAGATATCATTTTGATAGAATATTACAATATATCAGAATCTGAAAAATATAATTATAATCAATCTAAAAAATCTACATTATAATTGCTTCAAAAATGGTGCTACACGCAGTGCACAACATGACCATTGCCAGTTTCAAAAAATAACAAAATTGTATGATTTTTTTTTAAAAGAATCCAATGTATAGATTATTTTAAAATACATTTAGAAATTTAATGTGTAGAAATATTATATACATTGTTTGATATTCAAGTCACTTCAAGAATGACATTTAATTAAAGAAATCGATATGTTTACTTTCTTAAAATAATTTTATTTTTTCTGCTGGCAAGTAAATTTTTGACGTGAAGTGAACCCGGAAGGCCTAGCAGCAGGCTATGGGCGAGAAACAATTCCAGACAATAAGAGCCGCCCGCAGGACTTGACGAAGGCCGATTGCTTAACTGCTAATATAATATAATAACACTATCAAAATTATCAAATATATATTTAATAATGGTTTATTTTTGAGAAATCCTAGTAATATATACCTTATTTGAATGCACAAGCCTACCTATTGCTATATTTTATAACCTATTATTTTTGTTACATAATACTTGCAAAGGGTGGCAACCCTATTGAGCGTACTAATTTAATGTAAAAATCAGTGTAACTTGTTGGACTGTCACAGATACAGCACTGGCGGTTCCACACACACACTCAACAACTACTGCGGGGATACATCAGACAATTGGACGGACCACGATATGGACATCTATATGGCCCGCAATCCCACCACCAGGGGAGGATTGGTGCCATTATAGGACACGCTCTGTGCATTGATAATTACGCAGCTTCAAGATGATAGCTAGCCAATCTTATGATGGGAGCTTATTCCACCACCAACGGAATCGTGGTGCCATCTAGTAGCCACTCAAGTGCAGACAATAAAGTGAATATGAGTAACCAAACCTGGTTCTTCCAATGTATTGAGAAATACATGGCATAAACACTGTCAATGTCAGTGGGAAATGTACTTTTGTGTGATATAAATTAATACTAAGAAGTATAGTGACTTTGAATATTTGTAATAACATTTTTCAAATGTGTTGCAAATGAAACATGTGGTCTTGTATAATTATAATATTTGTGCTGAAATAACAGTACCTGACTTTGAAAAAAACGAGTGCTCAAGAAAACATTTGTATTACGAAACAATGTACTTTAGTGCTATAAAAATAGGTGAAATATAAAAGTGTTCATCAAACAAACAAAGATTTTAATTGTTTTTTTACAAATCTTATACAAATAATTTATTTTACAAAACCATTTTAAACTATAAGAATATATGTTTCAAAATATTTGCAAAATTGACTACTATTATTCTGAATTTTTGTTTGAAATACTGCAGGCTCTACATAATCTATCTACATAACAAACAAAAAAATATTTTTTAGATGCTTATTTTTTTTGTATTCAGGCTATCATTTGGAATTAATCAAATATTTTTAATTAACCAAAAAACCATTACTTTATTAAAATGACTTCGTCTTTTATTTATGAAAGGTAATCCATTCGCACATAAAATAATGTGGACTAGGTTCGTTAAATCCGGCATATACACAAACATGTCAATAAAACACTTTTATATTTACTTGAATGCTTGTATGTACATATATGTTATTATTAGTCACCTACTCAGTGCATAATCGGCAACCCTCCTCACACTCTGTGTCAGCTTTAATTATCCAGCCCGAATTCAATGCCTTACCAAACTCCGGTCCTGGACTACAACCTGATACCCTGACTGAACATACTGTTCTTTCGAAGCTGTTCTCTCGATTAAACAATTACCTCGAATCCACTTACCCCCTAAAATCTATTCTCCCGCAGGTAGCCAACTCTATCTGATTATTGGAAGAAGCTGTAGCTATATTTAATTAAATCTATTCTCTTCCCTATTCCTTAAATCTATTCTACCGCACGTAGCCAACTCTATCTGATTATTGGAAGAAGCTGTAACTATATTTGAAAATTAATTGATTTTGCTTACATTATTTATTTTTCTAAATCTCAGAGCTGGAATACTGGAATACTTGCTACAAATTTTAGGAAGTCATCCTTCCATAAATATTATAGACCATTTTTTACAGCCTAATTAAACACTAAGAGAATTCATGACTAGGAAACCCAATGCATACAAAGAAAGAAATACTTCATTATCTTTACTCGTCCTGACCAAATTTCTATAATACCTGCTTGTAATTACAAAATAAATGTAACATCGTATTATTTTATACGACAAAACAATAGGAATAAAATCTCAACAAACCTACACATCCATACACACCGGCATGTATATATGTAAGATTTTACATATTTTATACTTTTAATCCAAAAAATTTTAATGTCACAGTGGGATGATTAGGAAGCACAGAAAAAATTTAAGGTACATATTAAAGTTTTATTCTGTATTCCAATGCAATACCACTTGTGAAGGCGTAGCCACTCCAATTCTGGTCAGCATCACAAAATAAATAGCTTAAACACAATGTTATTTAAGTTTCATTATTTAAAATGTCTAACCAGAAATATTACATATAGACAGTATATGTGGGGTATAAAAGCAAACGCAGCAATATCCAAAAAAATTAAAAAATGTTTTGAATGCAGTCACCGGGGATTACTAATGTAGAATGTACTTAATTATAGATTTTATGTATTTATTCCTTCCAAAATCGTGTTTCCTATATATTTATAGGCTTTATTTCCTATAAAATCTCGAATATAGTACATTTTAAATTAATAATCCTCAATGATTAATTATTTTTTTTGGATATTGTTTCGCTTTTATACTCAACGTATAATATAGGTATTTGTTCAAAATGATGATATAATGTGACTTAATAACAATATGCTTGTTTTTCTAGCAGTAAGATATTTACCTAAAGATTAGGTCAAGAAATTTGAGCCTCATCTGGGTTCAAATTTCCAACATTATTACCTACAGCATCCAAAATGACCAGCAAGTTATTCTTATTTTCATAGTACAACTACTTTGCTTTGTTTGAAAATATGCAGTAAAAATATTGATGTGATAAGTAATAAGCGTATACACCTCATAAAAACAAACACATACTTTTTTAATTTCCTGTCAAAAATAACTAGTGCTAAGCAAAACTATAGAACAAAGATTTATTCCTCATGTTAAAATGCCACAAACAAACCAAGAAAACAAAATGGTTTCATTGATTTGAATCATAGATTTCAAAAGCCTGTCTATATTTAAAATAAATGTAAAATTTGTGGAAGAAAATATAATTTTATACTTTGGAGTTATTTTTATATATTATATGATATATTTTACCATTCATTTGATTAAAATAATTTGTGACCGTTCAAAAATGTATCGTTTTTATCTTAAAATAACTGCTTTTAAACTTGCTAGTGCCAAAATTTGGTATCATTTAAGTAATCAGGACCCTTTATTACGCTAGAAAAAAAATAACGAAATTGGTGTTTCGTTGCCAATCCTAACTTATTCCCAAAGAACGAGATAAAATAGCATAAGGAAAACATACCCCTCAATATTTACAGAGTTGTCCCATCTGTAACGCATCTCTTGGCTAAATTCATACCAAATATGAGCCAAGGCATTTGCATCGCCCATTACTTGTGAAACATGAGCAGACACAACAGCTAGACGCCAAACAAGATCATGACTGCGACTGGCCTTCAAAATGTCGCTTCCTAAAGTAAACGAGCTAGTTTTGTCCACCTAAAATACAATAACACGCTGTGAAATGGCTGGAATGTGTGTGGAATAAATAAATAATTTCATAAAATTTTAATTCATAAAAATCGAACCTATAACTTTTTATATAAAGAGTAATTAATACTTACAGATTCAGAATCTTGTTTATCGTCCAGAAACAAATATTTCAGAATAGATCTCATTACATCACTGGGAACAGAATTATAATATTTACTGTCTTTTAAACACGGTTCTCCAACAATTTTATCATTATTTCTGTTTGATGACCTTATGATAGGGAATTTTGAATTTCCTATGACTGATTCCACTGCTGACACATCGTCTAAGAACCTTTTCAAAGTCATTTGATTCTTATAAAGTCTGATAAAGTCATCAAAATATTTAGACAGAAGTGATGGAATTGTTTCTACCATTTCAATGCTGAGTGACCAAAATGGAGCCAATAAAGGATCAAAATCTGAGTAACTCTGAGAATCCACAACAGTGTCTTCCAATAGTTTAAGCCATGACACATAGAGGTATAAGTTTTTCAAAGGGTCTAAAATGGCTCCAAATGGTAAAGTAGAATAATCTTCAATACCAAGAGTTTTTCCTTGGAGAAAATCAAAATCTGGTGGTTCTTGCATCCACGTTGAAGATGCAAAATCTGACAAAGCGTAAGTAAACATAGCAGAAATATTGACTGTCTCCAAAGCGACACATGATGCAATTTTTCCCTTAAACAGGTCTAAAAGCCCAATTAAGTAATGGCAGTGACTGGGCAGTTTCTGCAGATGTATAGTGTTAAAGGTCACGCATAAATCCTTTGATTCACAAACGCCAAGAAAAAATTGTTGCCACGGTTCAAGACACTGTATGAAAATAGGAACATCACATCCTGTGTTGTTGATGGCGATGTGAATAGAGCTCAGTAAAAGCTTTATGTCGCATTCTTTTATGTTACAACGAGTACCAGAAGTCACAACAACAAAATCTCTTAATCCGTACCAAGTGCTAATTTGAGGTATATGATTATTCACAGACCCCAGCTTATCAAAATCATTTTCATATGTTCTAAGGTCTGTAATTGCTTGACAATATTTGCTAGATTCTTCTAGCACATCTATATTTTTTTCATTTTTTCGTACTATCAACTTATATCTTTTAACAAAAATTGTATAATTTGCAAAATCAATTGTTTCTTGAAAAATCTCCCAGGATGAGTTATGAAAATCGCCATTTTGAAGCGGTGGTTCTCTCAATGTTTTTGTTAATTTCCATTCTCCTATTAATTCTTCTATTCTTAGAATTAATATTTCCCAATCAGATACTGCCGTGAAGTCTTGTAGAAAGGAACCGGCATCATCGATTTCTTCATTCATTTTGCTGTAAATAAAAGAAACCAGAATGAATACTTGCTTTTTAATACTCTTATAATGTTCACACATACTTAAAATGTTTTTAATCTAGCTACTAAATGTATTATTAGCTGAATGCAGATTGAGAGTAAAAATTTAATACACAAATAGTGTGCAGTCACTTTAGTAAATTACTGGAAATTAGTAAAACGGACACTGACATCTATAAAAAATATCTTCAAATATACCTTCTATCGCCTTGCCTCATTGTGTTATATTTCCAATTATCGGTCTTTGTTAGTAAAGTCTATTGCTAAGCAGTATTTCTTTTAGATGTGCTTGAATCCCTTAAGAATATGTCAATATTAAAATTTAATTATTATACATTCTTTGTAAATGGGGTAGAATGCCATAAGGGTAAATTATGACATTCTATTTAGAAAACAACAAAATAAAAGTAAAAACGAAACTACAAGTGAAGAATACTAAGCACCGAATAAATCTTTCATGGCTTCAGAATAATAGTTAATAACAAACAATTTAAAGTTCCTTGAAAGAAAGAATCACATTATTTTCATATATAAATCACAATGATTTTTCACTGTACGTAATGATGTGAAGTCACAGCTTTTACACAAGATAAATTGTTAACAATTACATTCCTCAAACTATTGACCTGAAGCATGCTTGGGTGAAATTAAAACAATAAAATCAATAGCTACATAAAGCGTATAATGGAAAACATACGGAACGTAAACTCATAAACTTATATTTAGAATAAAAATTAAATAATATAACATGTTTCCACATCTTTATCGATCACTGGGATATTCTAAATTAAATAAATGTGTGAAACAGTTTACACACTTAAATTGTTATAACAGCTTGTTCATATTTCGCACTGAGATGTTTTCCACCAGTTTTCCTGCGAGTCCCTTGTCAGATGTCAGATGTTTTCGGAAATGTCAACATTAAACATTTATTTATTTTCTATGGTAAACGAAGCATTATATCATAGACAAATAATATATAAGTTGTACTCAAAATCAAGGTATAGTCCGTCTAACTTATCTGAAGAATGGCCAAATTTGGAACTAACGACGCCATATTGGATTATCTACAGCTGACAGACCTTTCACAGACTTTGTTTACAGAGGGGTTCACGACTGTTTCGATAGTTTTTAAAGAAAAATTTAGATTGTCACCATGCCAAAAACCATTAAAAGCAGTGTTCGGGAAATAATATTGAAAATGCACACGTTTTTTGAAGAGGAACAACGTCTAAAAGCCCCAATTATACCGTTTGATTTTGTTCATAGACTTATTGCCGCCACTTCAGGTTAGTGCTGCCATGCAGTTATAATGATTTTCCCATACTTAGTTTTTTATTTTACTATTATACAATTTCTTCAGGTATTTCTGAATCGGCAATTTACAAAATAGTTAAAGAAGGTAAAGTGGCCGTGGAAATAGGCATTAAAATATCTACACCCGGAAAAAAAGAACAAGGATAAGTGGAAAAATTGATTTAGAAGCCGTAAGATGAGAAACGTTTTAGAACATATTTTATTCGATAATTTTTTACATAGAATTTTTATTATTTATATTTTTTATTACATAATTCATTTACGAGTTCATTTGTAGAAACATCTTTTTTCAAAAATAAACTTTTATATTTATGCACATTAAAGACTGGTTGCATCAACTTACTTTATAGCAATAGTTCATTTAAAGCATAGATTTTTTCGAGAGCGAGTCGTTTGATCGGTGGAAAATGCAAAATATCTATGCTTTGAACGAAAGATTACTATAAACCAAGTTGATACAACGGCCCTAAACCGATTGATATCCTTACGTGTTACTGAGTTAAACATGGTGGTCATGATCATTAGGTATGAGACACCGAATAAAACCGGCGCCACACTGCGCGGATCTTCCGCCGCGTCTCTTCTGTCGTGGAACATCGCTACATTTCTTTCCATACAATATGCGCTTATTAAACACACTACGCGGATGATCGGTCGATCTATTTGCTTTGCCGATTTGGCGCAACGGAAAAGACGCGGCGGAAGATCTGCGTAATGTGGCGCCGGCCTAAAAGAATTATTATTGTTTGGTTTTTTTCCTAAAAATTGTATTTTTCTTTGATTTTGAAAAAACGCCATTTTGTGACGTTGTGTATTTTACGAATGTATATTTTGATAAATTTATTTGTAAGTTAGTTTACATTTTTTGTTTTTTATCGTGTCGTATACTGCTTAATAACTAATTTAAGAAAAAACGAATTTGCAAAAAATTCCCTACAAATGAGATAATTTTTAGACTATCGGCAGTACCACAACGATTGGGACGCCCTCCTTTATTCTCCAGATAAGTTGGACGGACTATAGATACTTTCTCTAAGATCCAGACAAATAACACTTTTTTTTAATATAATAATCTTTATATTGATCTAGAAAATATATCTATAAAAAAAGTGTATATATCTATTAAGAGTATAAAAATGATTTTGAAATTCGACATTTTAAATTCCCGAAACACTTCATTTCACTAGTCATTCCTACGTGCGTCACAATTGTATGATACCCAAATATATCGCTGTCGCCGATTGCTTGCTGCTAGGCCCTGCGGGCGGCTATTGTGGCCGCTTCGCGGTCAATGACGCCCGCTGCGCGGCCAATTGTGTTTGCTATGTAGCAAACACAATTGTTTACCTATGACAAATTTCTGACAAATTTCCATTTTCACTTCGTTTCACAACGTGGGCGACTATATTAGCCGCTTCACGGCTGGCAGTGTCCGCTGCGCCGCCATTGGTGTCTACAATCGGCTGTCGCCAATGGCAGATGCCAATGGCAGCTATGGTGGGCGATTCGCAGCCAATGGTGGCCACTGCGCGGTGTCTGCTTGCTGCAAGGCCATGCTGTCGGTTATGGTAGTCGCTTCGCGACAATTGATAGCTACTGCGCAAATACGTTTGATAGGTCTTAATAATAACATCAAATAATAATAGTAGTATTGTCTCTAATAAACAAATAAAAATAAATTATTATTTTTCGTATAATGTTGCGCTGGCAACAGTATCGGAATTGAAAAAATTTTTTTTTTTACTTAAACCATAAAAATATCATTGCATTACGACAATTACGATAAAATAATATGAATGTGTGTGTGTTTTTTTTTAATATACGCATGTTTTCATGGTTTTTTCGTTAAAAGAAAAATCACAAAAAATTCAGAAAATCTTTGGCCTTGGTGATTTACTTTTATTTATGTATTTTTAGCCCTCAACAAGTTAAGGAACGCTGTTGACCCTGACATCATTTTATTTTTATATTCACGGTTTGAAGTGTCAGTTGTCAGTTGACAGATACAGCGCATGCGCATTCACTTAACACACCACGTGATACTGACGCGCAGCCCGATGTCCCCGTGAGCTCGCTCAAGTACCGTGCGCATGGCAACGTTTCCGCGGCACGTAGAAATGCCCCGCTATGTTGTGTGCGACGTCGCGAAACAGTGCGCCATGTTGCAACGTCACGTAGACTCTATGCCGCGCGTAATGTTGAGAGATAATTTGTCCCCTAGTGAATACATGGCTTAAGGGGGGGGTAAGGTTAATTCGTACAAAAAAAGGCATGTTTTTGTGAATTTTTTGTGACGACACAGTTAAAATCTCTTTATTAAAACCAATGATACATTAAAGAATGACATTTGAAGAATATTGTGTAATATTTTCAAGAAGAAATTTTTAAAAATACGGCAATGGCAGCAATTATTCAGACGTGTCTCGGAAAAAAGTAGAATTGCGGTGTCCATCATAACTTGGTGCTGTGCTAGATCATCTGAAATCAAAAAATCAAAGTTCATTCGTTAGATAATAGGTTTTCCCAGGTAACGCTGGGAGGATTTTTTGAAATTTCAATTTTTCAATTTTTTGGAAGGGAAAAACGCGATTTTTTGCGAAAAATATCGACTAATTTGTTATTAAAAAATAAACATTAATAACATATTTGAAAAAAAAGTCTCCAGCGTTACCTCGTAAATTATGTACAGAAATAGTGTTCAAAATTTGAAAAGGATCGGTGTAGTAGTTTTGAAGTTATGATGGACACCGACTTTGAAAACGTGAGATGTGGGGAAAACGCTTTAAAGTTTTGCACACTGTAAAATTCAAAATAAAACTCAACACTTATTTTATACTTACACATAATCGTCGATGCCATGTTCACACAGCAAAGAGCTTTCATCATGAGCATCTTTTCGTCCTTGTCTACGCAAAACTCTTCCAATACAATAGCGCGTCCGGTAATCCTCAGGTGAGCGCGTTTCTTAGCTGCCTGAGCAGGTATAGAAAATCAGTCTGAGTATTTCTCAAATGTTCATAATTTCGTCAATTATGCTCCGATTGACTTGAAATTTTGACACAATATTCTTGCAATGTTATACATTCATTTAAAAAATTAAAAATAAAGTGCAAAAAAAAGTTAAAAACCTTCCCCCCCCCTTAAAATGAACTTTACAGATGCCGGCAAACATGTTGAACATTTTTCGGCGAAGTGGGGGAGAGTTTGCGCATGTACCATTCCACCAACGAGACCCAAAATTTGTCTTCTGCGCATACCCCCACCACGCCGAAAAATGTCCAAGAAGTTTGCCGGCAACTGTACAATTCAGTTGTTCAGTAAAGTGAACTGTTCAAAAATAACGTTCGTTCGTTCATGAACGACCCATCTCTATTATATTCATATTGTCTCTTTTCTGTGATATAGCATGATATAGATAAAATATACGTTGATGACATTTCTTTCAATAATTTTAAATATAAATTATTATTATGTTATTTTTAGTTTGCATAGATACTTTTCTCCTTTTCTAGTTTATATAATTAACAAACCGAGTACAGTTTTGTAAATCTACTTTAGTTCACCATAACATTTCTGGGAGTCACGGATGACATTGGGAGTTGGGAGTGCGGTGGTGTATATTAGTACATAAATTACTAATTTTCATATTTTCGAAAGTCATGTCGTCCCGGCAGCAATTTTCTTTAAGGTGGAACAATTATTTAAAGCACGTTACAAACGCATTTGATGCCTTAAGATGTCAAGAAGATTTGGTAGATGTGACATTATGTTGCGAAGGAAAGAAAATCAGAGCCCATAAAATGTTACTTTCTGCATGTAGCACCTACTTCAAGGATATATTTAAAGAAAATCCATGCCAACATCCTGTAATAATTTTTAGAAATGTTCGATACGAAGACCTTTGGGCTATAATAAATTTTATGTATCATGGAGAGGTGAACATAGTTCAGGAACAATTAGCGTCATTTTTAACAACTGCAGAATTATTAGAGGTTCAAGGATTGACTGATGATACATGTGATAAAGACAATGCAGGTATTAACGATTTGGAAATTATAAGGGATCAATGCTCTTCAAATGAAAATGATACATCTGATCAAGTATTTCATGCCAAAAAACGAAAACTATCTCTCAAAAAGCATTTAGATTTGGATCCTGATGCTTTACACGAAAGTTCTGAAATTGGTATTATTTCGATAGATACAATTTCTTCAGAGAACACCTTCAAATTGGAAACAATTGAAAACTTACAGGAGACAAATACCAGTTCGGTAGATAACAGTGTTCCTAGTACATCTGCAGTTACATTCCCTGAAGAAATTGAAATTTGTGATTCAGAAGTTTTTCACGATGCAAATCTTTTAAATGAACTTAAGACTACAGATGGTACAAATCCTGGTAAGTTTTAGCTAGATAATACTTTATTTGTATAACATTGTGAACAACCTAAAATCATGTTGAATACTACACATCTTTATATTGTGTTCTGCATGTATATTATTAGCAGTGAAATTTTATTAAATTTAAAGTAGAGTAGGGCATTGTACCTCAAACTTTTTCAACACAATTTCCTTTAGTATCCTATGGAAAATAAATTAATTAGTGCCATACCATCCACAAAAAAGGCCACTATTTATTCTTCGTGGTTACAGATTCAAGTTCAGAAACTTCATGTTGTTTTTGCTCTTTAATTAAGAATGTGTCCAGTACTGACTGTTTTTCTTTAAAGGAGGCTTCTGAAGTAGTGAAGCTCAATGTCATTGTAGAGGTCCCCCACTCATTTCCCTTCAGTTGTGTAGTGGTGCAACAGCAACATTTTTTAGTCCCGAAGAATCTCCTTGATAGTAGCTCAAAGCATTAGACCTTTAATGATGTTTTCCTCTTTCATGGTCAGCTATGCTTCATTATGCTTCTCAATTAACTCCACATCTTCTTTCCACTTCCATCAGGGGAAAAGTGCTCTAGTGTAGAGCATCTTGTATAAAGAATTAAATAACTTATTTTTTAAATATATGGAGGGTGACCCAGAACTATGAGAATTATTTTATTACTGAATTTTGACAAAACATTTTTAAAATTGAAAAGCCTTCAAAATAGTGTTCATCAGACGTAATGCACTTGTCTCAAAATTTAGATTAGAAAATAGTTTTTAAACTCGTCCGAAGTAATGCTGTTTAGTGCCTCTAGCAAATTTTGTTTCACCTCTTTTACATCCACTGGCTTGATTATTGCTTGGTTTTGGAGTCATGCCCACAATACCAAGATTCGTCGCCTGTATTGACTTGACTCCAGATCAATTTCTGAGTGTTTTTTCAATTCCTGGAACACACTCAAACGCTAGGCTGTCTGGTTGTCAGAAAGCATTTGTGGAGTGAATTTCACTGCAACAATTTCATAGCAAATTTTCAGTCAACATGCGTTGGCATGAACATCAAGATATTCCAATCAATCTCCAATTAATTTATTGTTCTATGATGATTAGATGTAACTGCACTGCGGATTTGTTAAATGTTTCCATCCGTTCTGGAAGTCTACGGACATCCTAGTTGGGGTTCACCTTCAACCACTTACAAAATGAGGAAACCATGCCTGGCACAAAGCTTCCTCCCCGTAAGCCCTCCGAAACATTGCGAAAGTTTATGTCGCTGAATACTCTAACAGGAAATTTTACATGATGTTAACACATTTTCATGCCCACCACACATTAAAAAATCTCAAACTCTTCGCTCAGTTTTACGCTAAGGACAATACTTGTGCCATCTTTTTCGGAATGATGTCTAGAACATGCACCTAGCGGAACAATTTGTATTTGCTAAAACTAAGAGTTTGCACCGTCCATTAGAAAATAATAGGGTATTTTCACATTTTATAGATATCTATGAAAATATATGAAATAGATTCAGAAAAATAAATTAATAAATTAAGTGTTGTTTCGTTTACAGAAGTTCATGACACAATGATTTAAACACAACGTATTATTCCACTAATTTGAGTTATATATAAGCCCAAGCGCTCTCGATAGGCACATTTGTCAGCCATATTGATTTACATTAGTTATAATATTGCCTCTGAAGATGATGGTTGGCTTATATAACTCAAATTAATGGAATAAAACTTTGTGTTTAAATCATTGTGTTAAAAATAAATTATTATATTTTGTAACTAAGTTTGGATAGTTGGGATAATGTTTTCATTCATAATTTTTATAATAAAAATGTTAAAAAATACGATTCCATTAAAATGCGATATGACATCACTTTATAGGAATTCTAGATAAAGCATAAATATTCTATGGTTTGTCACTGTAATTTGTTTATTTTCTGGTCACTGTTCATCTTCACTTTGTTTTTACTTGTGTTTGCTTGGTGTTCATATAGATTTTGCAGTGTTTGTGACCTATTTTAATAAAATAACTATTTGAGAACACATTTAAAATAATGGAGAATGGATTTTCACAAGGAAAATCCGATAAATTACTGAAAATTGATGCCTTAATGTTGGCTACATTTTTCTCTAACATTATTGGGAATTTTCAGGAATGAATTTCTACACTTGGGTACCATACAATATCTACAAAACTTTTTCCCAGATATTATGGACCCACTATACAAAAAAGCCAGCTAATTTTGTAAAAAAACTAATGATGTCTAAATATGCAAATGTGCTGTTACGTGTTAAACGTCAGATTGACCTAAAAATTGATGCATGATGACACTTGCGAAAATAAGCGTTTTGGCGGGAGTTTAAAATGTTGATTTTCAAAATCTTTTTTTAATCTTAACGTATTAAAAAAATCTTTTTCTAAAATTTATTTTCTAAACCAAAGTTAAGATTTTTATATTAAAAAAAAAGTGAAATTACCCTATTCTCATTCTTGTTTGGCATATCGCTCATGATAAAACAATGCCTCGTAAGTCGCTCAATACAAATTTTACAGGGGCACAAAGAACTGCATAATACCTAGATTATTTACAGTAAATAGGATATTAGCTTTCCAAATGCGTATGAATTCTTCTCCTGTAATTAAAAAAATAATCTTCTAAATCTGTTGTAAAAAAAAAAATTAAAATGGAAAAATTCAGCAGGTACCCACGATTTTGAATTAATGCCTGTGCTTTGGAAATCCCTCCAACTGATCTGACTAAACGTGATGTGACTTAAGAGTTTCCATTGAAATGCAAACACATGGTGACATTATTTTTTTTTTCCAAATTTTACTAGGTCTCTCAGAACTCCGAAATAACTTTCTTTGTTTTGAAAATCCATTCAGTTAGTAATTCGTCAATAATATCTATAGTGAATTGAAGTCTGGATTAATTAGTTTACAAATATTTCCAAGGTCATAAAAATACACAAAAAAAAACACAAATGTCTTCGATCAAGTAAATGTGGGGCAACAATTATATTACTTACTTGCCAAAATGAAACTTTTTGAAAAAAATAATATACAATGCTACAAACATCTGAAATGACCAGTTTTCAAAATTTTGCAAGTGACAAGGCGTGAAATTAGCAAGTTTATTTATTAAAGCATGCAAATTAGAACAATCTTCACAAAGTATATGACATATGACAGAAGAAAATACTAGAAAACACAATACAAATCGGCACAGACAATTTAGTCTCTGAAATTAACACTATTAAAGTCATCTTATGACGGGTCCTTGGTGATCCCACTAAACGTCAAGATCCACGAACATTCAGGTTACAGTGTAAGCTGTTGTCAAGAAAAGCTCGACAGCAAGGACAATGAATTCTCTCAAAAAGCCAGACAGACATCTCTGCGATGGGTCTGTAGAGGCTGCTGATACGGGCAGAATTGTTGGGCTCAGTATGGTACAACGACGGGTACTGGGTGGTTTGAAATTTATACAAGTTTAGCATAACTTGAACTTCACTCAAGTTTGGCATTTCTTCCGTGGTACCAATCCGGTCCAGGGAGAGAGAAAAGGAAAAAACTTGACTGTATTATTGCTTGCCTAACGTAACTTGTCGTGCGGCGAATTTTGAACTAAAACCCGCCCCGCCCGCACCCGGCAGTAACCCCTCGCTCTGTCATTCAGTTCATTCTCATTTTTGAGAGCGAGCTGTGTCATCTTGATTACCAATATACACTGAATTATTATATCCTAAACAGTCCGGGATGGTGCAAGAACCATTGCCAATGAAGTATCAAAGTTTTGCGAAGCTGAAAAGCGAATAATGGACCGATATTACCGTCTGATAGTTTGACAGGTAGAACGGCCGCCATTACTGCATGGTTTCTTTAGTGCTGCCCGACCAAATTTCTGTATTTAATACGTCACCGGTAACCGGACATTCTGTACATTATGTATTGTATAATAAATTTACACCCTGACAAGTTCTGTTACGCGACGCCCTCCCTCGTACGCCTAGTTATAGTGGTACATCTATACCCGCAGGATCTGCTGGTAATACCTCGTAGACTGACTTATCTCCTTGGAAGATGAGATCTGTCAGGGTCACTTTCCAGACAGATAAGCCTACTCAATGGTTTTAATGTATCGTTTTTATACTCTATTTAATAACAGTGATTGTAGTTGGGATTGATTCGTAACAATGGTTAGTAAATGGCGGGCTTCCTAGCAATGTATGAAAAACTTCCCTGAAATGAAAATATGCCCTTTTTAAACACCAATATAAATGAATTATAAAGAAATTTGTCCAACTTTTAATTGTTCCAACCAAAGGACACTGGTGTGGGATCTTCTTTTACTAGGTGCATGTATCACATCATAGCATATTCTAATGCTTTATAGCAGTACAAATAAAAATTGAGTTCATACGCACTTTCAAGTGCCGCGTCGTCGAATCAGAGCTACCGTTTTTTTTGCACATCAAAGGCACACTGACAGATTGGCGCCTTCGGGTCATAAGGATTAAAAATATTATATTAATCCCTATAATCCGAATGTAACCTTACCCTTAATCCTTTTTAAATAAGACCTAAAACAATTAGAAATATGATTCGCTAAGTGGCCAAAGTAGGTATGGAGCTTTTGGTCTTTGCATAAGCATCTTAAATAATACATACTTCATGTAAAGAAAATACTTTTCCAAAATCGCTTGGATCGCTACATATATGGCTGCCCTCTCCATTCATCTCAGTATCTCATATTTTTTAGTAAAAGGTTGTGAAAATTTATTTTCCAATAATTATAAAACTATTTTTTTCATTATAGATAATCCCCCAGATATTGGAGTAGATTCTGCATTAAAGGAAACATCACAAGGTATATATATTTTATTTTAATAAAAACTATTATAAGCACCCATATGGACCATAATACTATTCTATTACTTGTATTACCGAAGACAAACAGGGTTTGAGTTCTTATCATCCTCAGAGCCATCTTGATCTCTTCAACTAGTCCATTGTTATATGCTACATATATTAAATTTATCTTTTTGACCCCAGAATCGAGCAATATGCAAGCAAAGCAATAAATTGACATGATATTTCTTTAATTCCCAATCATTATACGGAAGATAACATATCTGAAAATAAGCCCAGTGGCAATGTGTTATTACATCATTCCTAACATATATCCTTTGAAATGCTCATTGTCACAGCTCAAGGATGATATTTTAATTGTACTCAATTTCTTACCATTCATAAATCACAGGTACGCTCTCTGCTTGATTAATCAATTGAGTTCAATGCAAAACAGAGCGATTACTTTTGTTAACAACTTTAGACAATTTGCAATCTTTCAAGCCTTTAGTTCTATGAAAAGTGCCACGAAGAGCTTGCATCACTGGCAGGGCCGTTTCTCAGTGTTTTGCCACCCTAGAGAAAACTGAAAAATGCCGTCGTCTCCCTTTTGCTATCATTCTATTATCCAGGCTAGAAGAATTAATGTATTAAATATAAAAGAACTTGTGTTCACAATAAACACATCAAACATTAGATAACTAACTAAGCAGTGTTCATGATACATTATTTTTAAATTTTCCTCTTCTAACTGTGTTTTGTGATCTTTCTCTTAATCCAATAGTACAGATGCCGGCAAACATGTCGAACATTTTTCGGCGTAGTGGGGGAGAGTTTGCACATGTACCATTCCACCAACGAGACTCAAAATTTGTCTTCTGCGCATTCCCCCACTACGCCGAAAAATGTCCAAGAAGTTTGCCGGCAACTGTCCTTCCTTGCCTTTATTTTAACTAAGTTTTTATGATCTCTTATGTCAAGCTGGTAAGCAATGTCTTTTTCTACTGAAATTGTGGCTAGTCCCAAGAATCTCTCAGCTCATTGAACTGTGCAAATAGTTTTATTTAATTCCTCTCTGCACTTGCCACTGATATTGGTCAACTCAAAAGGATACAAAGAGCTACGAACAAATAAGGAAAACCATTCTATTACTTGTTTTGGCACAGAGAGTTTAGTACATATTTAGGTTCCAGATTGTTTTTGTATCCAATGACTTATTCCTGAAAGTTCAGAGTAGAGAACTGCCACATCAATGTCCTTTAGAAAAGATGGGGCTTCTCCATGACTACGCCAGGTTCCAGGTGTTTCCAATTTGATGTGTAAATCCATGAGTTCTTTGGACTGAGTTCATTCTGAGATAGTATAGAATTTCATTTAACTGTGTGAATCATTATTTTACAGAACCAATGGCCATGTTCAATATTGTAAAATAGAAATTTACTCCGAACTTGTCTTTGGGGTCAGCGATGTATTCATCTTCTGATCTGTGAAAATAATTTCTTCTCATCTCTGGCTGAAAATTTGACTTGAAAACCCAAAACTCTCAAATTCCATGACACTCTCTGGACTTTTTAAATACTCCTGTATTTTAAATGAAGATATGCTATTTAGAAAACCTTCAGCTTCAACCTTAGTTATGGTGCCAGAAAAGCGCAATTGCTCCGTATATTTTTGGAAACAATTCTATGTTTTAATTTTTCCTTTATTTAATTTTTTTCTCCTAATTTGCTAAATTTTTACGCTGATTGATTGAAAGAACAAAAGTTCCACCTTTTTGCTGCCCCTAAAATGTTTCCGTCCCAGGTGGCCCGCCCAGTCTTGCCTAATGGTAGAAACGGCGCTGATCACTGGTACTGTTTCCTTCAGTTTGCCAGAGGACAAACATGAGAAATTGCCCGGCATCGCCATAAGTCAGACGAGAAGACTTATTTATTTGTCTAATCTGCTTATAAGTATATGAAAAATTTCCCCAATTTCTGTTGCCTTTTTTTTTTACGAACCAGGGCTTTTTAAGATTCAAATTCTATTCAAATTATTCTCTCCATTTTCCTCACAACACACAATATAAAAAAATATTTTAAAACAATCTCTGGACACGTGTTTATACAAAATATTAATAATCTTAATATATTTAATGTACATTTTGTACATTGGGTTCTCAAAACTTTTGTCATGAAAAATAAATAGATCTTGCCATTGGAGTAGAATTTCAAAGAACAAATATAAAGTGCAATGCAATCCTCTAAAAATTATCTTAAATTTTGGTGTGTGGTGGCATGTGTGTGTGTGTTGTGTGTTGGGCAAACTTATTTTATTAGTATTTGGAATGGAAAACATTTCCATTTGATTACAAGACTGACATACAACTGAGTACAGAAAATTTCAAATTAATTTAGGATTAAAAAATAATTTTGGATTTTTTTCACAAAATATAGTTTTTCTTCTGATGCCCTGCTTGATCCTAGTTGCTATACTCTTCAAATTGCTAAAATCATAGTATAGTTTAAAAACCCCTAATAAAATTGTGTAACACGCTACAGAGTATTATACATGATTATTTTCCCAACTCACAGGTGCAGATGTCTTTCCAATTACTCAAATTAAAGTTGACAATTCTTGGAATCTACATCTCGACGAGCTGAAACCGTACACTTGTAATAAATGTCCCAAATCATTTAAACATCCGCTCAGTTTGAGGCAGCATTTCAAAATTCATTCTGGTGCCACGAGGTGTAATTTGTGCTCCAAAGTATTAAGTAGGGTTCATGACCTCAAAGTTCATCAAAATCTTGTTCACGGAATAAATATTTCATGATAAAATAAAAATCTGACGTTTCCTTTCCTTTTCCACTCCTGGTTTTCCCTGATTATTAAAGGGCTGAACCTACGTTCCTGATTTACAGATGGAGATCTGGTAAAATTCCGTTGCCATGTATGCTGGAAGGGCTTCAAGCACCCTACTTCATTAACTCTCCACAAGGACTCGCATACTGGAAAAACTCAGTGCCCTGTTTGTCGTCGGTCCTTTTCTCGGTCATATGATATGCGAAGTCACCTTTGGAAAATTCATCAAGACCAAACGACCACAGATGTACGGCCTAGAATTTCCAAACCACCCCTAGGAAGCAATACATAAAATGGAAATTAATACATTAATTATATCTTTTGTGATAAAAGTGCCTTCTACACAAACTTGTCTAATACATACAAAATATATATTTTATATAATTCTAAAAGTTTTATTACAAAGTAGTTTATATTTGGCATTTCCAAATAATATTGTCTTTGTAAAGAGGGTAATAATTGCCGTTTTGAGGAAAAGGCCCAACCTTCTTCCTTCAGCTAATGACGAAATATTTAAATAATTTGTTTTTTTACTGCCTTGGATAATCGAGAGCCTATTGTATATCTATTATATACCTACATAGGTCTATTTCACTAAAGACTGATGCAAAGCACAATTGAGAATATTCAGATGATGAAATTTATAAAATAGATATGAATCCAGATGAAGTTTGTAATGTGATTAAATTATGTATTGTATTAAATAAATATTATAAAAGTTGTCTGAAAGTCAGTAGAAGTGTTCAGAAAAGGTCACAGTTTTTCAGAGTATGTATATGTTACAGCGAATTTGCATTTTTAGTGAGACTATACTTTCACTAGTAGAAATGTACTTTTCCCGGTCGGGCTGAGTCTGGGCAGTGAAAACATCTAAATCAACGAATTCCCAGATTCACTACACATTATCCGTGAAAATATATTTTGTTCACGAATGCGCGCATTACTCAAAGCATAGACAATATATCGGTGAAACTATCAATTTGTACACGTAATTCTTAAAGCGTAGAAAGTATAAAGGCGGCACTTCACTAGGCGATTTTTATTCATTTTGCGGTCCTATTTTAACTCCTAAATTAAAATAGGACAGCGGCACCGCAAAACGAATACGAATCGCGAAGTAAGGTGTCGGCTGAAAGATCGCGCACTCGGGTTTTTTATGATATCTGACGACTGCCGGAACAAAACGAGGTTATGTCACCATGTAAATATTGGGGGGTTAAGGGAAAAATTTTATTAATGAATATGTATTTTGTCAATTAAGTTTATTAAATATGTTTTTTTTTATAACAATACAACAAAAGTTTATTTCTTACAAATATAGAAACATAAATAAACATACACCTGGTATTATTAATTTTAAACGAACCTTTAAAAGTGCGTCAAGTAACAAACACTCGATGCGAAAAATACAAAAAATCAAAGAGATTCTAAGTCATCATTTACGTTTGAATTCATTCAGATTATTCCGCATTTCCAATTTCCAATCTTTTTATCAAAAATGTTTCTAATGTCACTTGCGTTTCTTGTTTGCGCTGTGTAAAGCACGTGTAAAGTGGGTGGTAGACGTACAACATAAAGTGCGCGGTTTTTAAGTTCGCAAACTTACTCGGCTCGACGTCGGTGACAGACGTGAAGCTTGCTCACACCGTATCATTTTTATGAGTTTAATCGACTGTCTTTTGAATTATAAGATGATCAGAATTTCGTAAGTGTTCGCAATTAAAATTTTAAAAATATATTACGTTTTAGTTACCCACCTAAACTAATCCAGTCCAGAAGTGTGACAGTTTGAGAAACAGAACTATCGCCACAGAATAGAGAATATGCTATCGCTCAAAGGATAAAAATTAGAAATACTGTCGCTTTGTGGTGACTTTGGACTAGACTAGTGTAGAATGAGGCACAAAACGCAAAATAAATTTTGAAAAACAAGGTCCATGTGCCATTAGAATCTTGTTATAAAATCATATAATGAAAAATTGGTGCAGCCGAAACTTTCAACACTTCAAAATGACTATTTTAATAATATCCATTACCTACATAATGTTGATATGCACAGAAGAAATTAATAATGCAGTAAGAACCTTGTTCACGCAATGACTTATTAAATTGTTATTCAAGGCCGGGTTGTTTCAATTTGGATAAATAAAAGTTCGTTTAAAAGCATAGATTTTTACGGAAACGGATTTTAGACTTGTCAAATTTAATTTTTGACAGTTCGGAAACCAATAAATTCACTAGTAAGTAGAAGTTAAAATATTGTATTCATTTCTATTGGTGAAAAACTCTTTGAATATGATAAAAAAAAAAAATATGAGAAATTATACTTGAATATAATTTCTCTAAAATGCCAGTGAATGATGGACTCACTAGAAAAACAGATTCCCTGTAACATATACACTGACACACAGGTCTAGGAGTATACATACACTGAAAAAATGTGTGAATTATTTGAGAGTATGTATATTCTGCCATGATGACTCTGGACTACGATTTGGCCTATTTTTTTCCTAAATTGTTGAACAATAATGATAAATAATAAGTTTTATTGGGACTTAGGAAAATAATATTAGTATATATTTACAGCGATAAAGGAAGAAATTATTACTTATGGACCCTCCTACAAAGTGTACAATATACATATCGTGGCTGTATACATATATGCATAATAAACCCTATGTGCCGTTTAGTATTCTATTCATATAAATAATGGACATATACTAAAAAAAACAATGCCGTTCATCTAAAAAGTCTGCCTAGTTATTATTTTTTATAAATCTAGTCTGTGCAATTATGAAAAATTGTCAAATTGATTAGTTTATCTCACAATGTACTAAACGGCACATAGGATTTATTATATATACAGCGACGATATGTACATATAATATATTTTTGACAGTGTAGACGATATAGTTTTTAAATGTTACTAAAATGTAATGATCTGCACATAGACCCCAATATGGGGGACGTGATTCAATCCTCATCCTCATATTATTATAGTAGTATAAATCAACTGGGTTCATCTTAATATTTCAAAAGTAATTTGTGCTCTGGATTAATCACATTTATTCGTCTTATCGGGCATATACAAGGATGAGAATTTGGCATGTCGTCTCAGAAACTTGTTAGTAAGGATATACTATATTAGTTATTCTACTCAGCGCACAAAATAAAAAACAACGACAATGTCAGCTTGCTTCATACTCAACTCTATTATTATGCCTTTCAAGTCTAATACATTAATCTTATCATAATAGTCTTCTAGTAACCTTAATTACAATTTTCACCAGTTTTATAATAAAATTACTATTATTATTATTGATAAACTAGCTGTAACCCATTAAAAATAACAATGCTTTTACATGCCGGTTCCTAAAGAATAAGTATTTACTTATTTATAACTGGCACACATGAAATAGTAATAATGACTTTTATCAAAATATTTTAACATTTTTATTATATTTCCTCTGCTGACAGTTAAATGTAATATTCTAAACCCTGGCGACTGAGCGGAACATGAAATGGTTCGCGTCTTTACTATATTTTTGACAGGTAATGCAGGCCCGGCAATAGCAACATCGCTATCGTTGCCGCTTATGCTTTACGGTTTGCTAGCCTGGGGTTCAAGCCCCATCTCCGGCTGTTTAATTTTGTTTTTTAGCTGTGAATTCGAGTGAAATTACGCACATCATACAAAGTTATGGGGACAGACAGACAGACAGAAGACGAAATTATTATGGTTGATTTAATCTTTAGGATTTCAAGAATTAGTCTATACTTTTAGTCAATATGTTAATTAGATTTTTATTCAGATATCTATTTTATAATTGCTTCTGCCATTAGGCACACTGGCATTGCCAAAAAACAGCAACAAATTAGCTAGGTGTGCAGATTTTTTTTAAATACATACATACTGATAATATTTAATGCATAGAAATATTATACACATTACTTATCATTCAAGTTACTTAAAATTAATGTATATAATATTTTTACACATTAAATAATAATTTATGTACATTTTTAAATAATCTATGCGTCTCGATATTATGCTGTTTTTTTACTGATTCGATACTGACCTTTGCCAGCTATCATTGCACAATATACATCAAACTTTTTACTGAAAATTTTGACGTTATCGCTTTATACCTTATTATTTTGAGGAAACCTTGTTATACTAATATTTTTATTTAAAAAATTACTATTCCAGTGTGAATATAAGTCACAGATTTCAGAAAATGATTATAGACGCCTGCAGGGCCTAAGAGCATGCAATTGGCGACGGACTGTTACAGACACCAACTTAGAGGCCGCGAAACAGCCACCATAATTGCCCGCTGGGCCTTGCAGCGAGCAATCCAGGACAGACAGCCACATTTTGATTTGAATATCACAGATCTGCAAAATAGACCCTACTAGGACAGAATGACTTTTCTATATTATCTAAAAAAATATATATAATTTTATCAACTTTGTTGAGGAATAAACATTTTTTTTGTTAAGCTACAACAGGTCATGGAGCCCAATTAGAGTAGAAAAACACATCACAAAAACACTCCAGGCTTAAGTTAAGTCGCACAGGTAATCGAATACAGAACCCCCGGTATAAGAAGTCAGAAGAGATGCCAGCCCACAGGACTATGGGTGCTGCCATTTTTTTTTAAATTTTTTACCATGGATTTCAATTATATATGTATATTTAAATCATGTCAAAAAAACATTATATTTTC
>JADDOH010012995.1:0-25103 GCA_016648135.1 Agrypnia vestita
AAACAAAAAGCCAACTTTAGGGCAGGACAACGTCTGTCGGTTCCGCTAGTATACATACACCAAGAACACAAATTTTCACAATATTTCACAATTCATTGTAGTATTTCTTTAAAAATTTTTTTTTTTTTTATTTCCCCGTTTCATTTTTTAACCTATCCGGTAATTTTTTTAATAATGCTGGAATCTACGCATCTACTATTTGGTCCAAACTCTGTAAAAAATAAAAAATAAATTATTTCTAGTTCTTTAATCGATATATGTCATGTCGTATGTTTGTGTTTTAAATCTATTCTTCGCGTATTCTTCTAGTGTCAGTTTATAAGGAAGTCGTTTTTTTATCGGTAAGATTTTACACATTTTAAATAGGTTCCTAGTTGTCTTTTGTTGTATTTCGAGTATGCTTTTTGTGACTTAATGAATCGGTTCAGATCAGAATATCTAACGAACTTACTCTAGATATTTATGTAAATAATTTTTCAGAAAAATCCTCCAATCATAACTGAAACAAATTAATATTTTTCGATAGTTTTGCCATGATTGATGTCATGTAAATGTTCTAAACAGGTAAGTAACTATGCGGTACCTACATATAAATAGCGGCTATATTAAAGCCCTTTAAAACTAAATCGAACTTTTGATTAATACGCTACCTAAATGCTTAGCTGCACAACGGGTAGTACTAAAAATTTCATAGTATCGGGTTGTTGCCGTTGTTCGCGTGTTAGAGGTATCGATCGACATTTATCAAGTAGGTACCTAGGTCTTGCGATTAAGCACTACGTTCATAAATATATCGATTGGTGAACTAAACTTTTCGTCAAGAATAGCAACCCTTCAAAGTGAACTTTGTTGCATCGATTTCAATCATCTTCAGACATGATTTCTACTCAATCTTCTTGCAATCTAACCTTTGTTCTTTTACGTTTAATGCTGCGCCTAGATATAAATGTTAAACTTTTCGTTAATTACATACGGCACGAGTTATGGAGCTTGCGTTCGTGTTTACGAAAGTAGGTACATTGGTATCGAAATCAGTCATCGTCAAAATAGTCAAAAGTAGTTAGTAAAAAGTTGCTTATTTTTTGACAGTAATAACGGCTCTCCAGTGCTGAAATAAAAATAAACAACATATTCAAAATCCTCCATTTACCTTGTTTATGACATGCTCTTAATTATCACTCTCTGTGTGTTTGTTTGTTGTTGTGGCGGAATCTTTTAATTGATTTTTCACCAACTTCCCGACGAGCTGAGCTCTGAAACTTTCAATATTTACGTAAAGTCTGTGACTATACATTATTACGTCAAATTTTTGAAAAGATTTGGTCATTATTTCGATTAAAATTAATTATTTTCCATTATGATTGGACATTAAAAGTGCTTACGTATATCCAAGATTTCATCAATATTAATTAATATGAAAAAGTGTTTCGATTACATTTTTTTAAATTTAGTTGGTTGATTCAGCTTTGACATTAGGCGTTGAAACAAAATGTCTTATTCGATATATTAGGGTTATGTTGGATGTATGTTATCCTAACATAACATTTGTTAAAAAAGAAAAGGTTTAACAAAAAGCACGTTCAACATAATTATGCCACGGGTTCAAATAGTGTTGATGCGCAATATATGCAGTATTTTATGCAATTTTATCACTCGTGTGTCATTTCTTTACCATCTCACACTGAAACTGTTGCCCCGTATCAAAAGCATGTCTTCAAATTTATTTTCGATTCACTTGTATTAAACAATATATCATACCAACAATAGGAAATCCTCTCCCATTCGCAGACTCCTGCCTTTTTTGTGAGTCAAAAATGTTCAAGCAACCGTGACCTTAATATCAATAGTTACGGAGATATGCAATATCAAAATTTGCATTTTTTTCTCATATTTTTGACTTCTTCAAAACGTTTAACTTCAATTACAGTAATTTAAATCGATTATGAAAAGTTCGTTCGTTTCTATGCAAGTCAAATAAAATGATAAGAACCTTAAACTATATATTTTAATTTCTAAAAGCTTTAATGATTATTTTATTTGATTTGTATTGAATGAATGAACTTTTCATAGTCGACATAAATAGCTTTAGAAGAGGCAGCAGTGGTAAGATGGCTGAGAAAATGAGGATAAAGAATGATATTTCAGCATTTTATAAAAAATAAGTCAGAAATATTGAAAAAAATGCACACTTTAATATTGTGTATCTCCATAATTATTGATATTAGGTCGTTTTTGACTTCGAAGTATTATGTACTAGCTCTGTTATACCTTGTGTATTATTTTCAGTTAATTATATACTAATAAAACGAATCGTATCTTGCGCATAACCTGATCAAGCTGCAATAAACTAATTATTATTATGAAAATGTGCTCAAATTTGTATATTTTCATGTAAATCAGAATCATAAAAAGAAGACTAAAAGAAGTTAAAAATTATTTCGGACCCTAATTTTAACAAGGACAAAGACTAAGATTCTCCTTGTCCTACATTACAGCTTTTTCCAGGATTTCGTTCTGTTTTCTTCCCATAAAACAAAAAGTTCTTTAGGACTTTTGTCCATTAATTTTGCGTTTAATTTGATAGACAGCCGGGATCTAAACCCCGACCCTGCCGGCGAGCGTGACAAGCTGGCTATCAAACGCACCGTTATTTAAGAATTTATAAAAGTCGCCGCCAGGTCTCCGAGATGGAAAAACAGCCCATTTTCCAGGACATTAAAAGTTAAAATGAAAATAAGAAAAACCAAAGTTTACGCCCCCTTTACGGGCTCTTTTCACGTTATTCCACCGGGGTAGAAAAAGAGCCTTATGACGTAGTTTTGATGTCTTTATCTTGATCTATGACTGTGTTTGCTTGGGGTTGCCCTTGGAGAGGTCGGCTGCTAAATTCGTTAAAGAAAGTTTTGAATATCGTACTTATTTCTGGGTATGTTAAAAATACGAGAAAAGGATATCAATATGAATAAATTCTATTTTATCTACCTCAATTTATTTGTCTCGAATCCGGACCACAACATTTTAAACGGTATAAGTAACGAAAAAGTTATTCGTGACGTATTAGCTTACGCTGATGATATCGACATAATTGCGAAAACTCCCGATGCTTTATGTAATGCCTTCATAAATTTTCTAAAGTTCTGCCAAAAAGATGGGTCTCATAGTAAACCAGCAAAAGACAAAATACATGGCGGTAGGACGCACCCAACAAATCCCAACTCTCTCATGTGGAAGTCAAAATTTTGAAACGGTACCAAGATTTACATACCTAGGATCCCTGATAACAAGCAACAATAATACTACAGAGGAGATCCAGAAGCGCATAGTGAGCGGTTTTTTCCGCCTACAAAAGCAGATAAAATCCAGACTGCTGTCCAGAGACACCAAGATATTAGTGTACAACACGCTTATTAGGCCAGTGCTCACGTACGCAGCTGAGACGTGGGTACTAACTAAGAGGAATGAGCGAGCACTGGACGTTTTTGAAAGGAAAATTTTGAGTGTATCTTCGGACCAGTTCTAGAAAATGGACTTTGGCGCAGGCGTTACAATAATAAGCTCTATACTCTATTTAAGGAGCCAAATGTCACAAAATTTATAAAAATGGGAAGACTTCGGTGGCTGGGTCATGTGGAGAGAATGTCCGAGCATCAAGCACTAAAGTCCCTGCTGAACTCAAGGCCAATAGGGCGAAGGAGCTTACGAAGACCAAAACTAAGATGGAGTGACAACGTCCTCAAAGATATCTCTGCCTTAGAGCTTCGAAACTGGAAAGAGCTGGCACTAGACAGAGAGGAGTGGAGGAAAATTATTGAGGAGGCCAAGACCCACCAAGGGTTGTAGGGCCAAGAATGATGATGATGATGATAACCAACGAAAACAAAGCAATAATTTATTGGAAATAAGATGAAGTTAATACAAACATTTTATGACAAATCAAGCCCCCTGATATTATTTCAAATTTTCAAAATTTATTTAACATATCTAGTCCACAATATTTTACATGTAGATTCCTTCCTAAATTACGAATCGAAAATGTTCAAGCAAAAATGTCCTAATTTCAATAGTTATGGAATAAACGACTTAAAATTTTCTTCTTTTTCAATTTTTCTAACATATTTTCTGTTTAACGTTGGATTATTATAAAGTAACGTATATAAAATATTTTATGTTATCTTATATGAAAAATTTACACAATTTGCAATGTTTTCTGGCGTAAGTCTATATACGTGAAATAGGTGAAATGGGCACAGATCAACTGTCAGGTCAAAATTGATTCTGGTTCTAACATCTCGTGACAGTATTTTTGATTTAGTTACTCTTACATGCGTATAAATAATCATGTTGTATTTAAAATATCTGCTTTTTAAAGCTTTCTACGCGCAATTTTTGTAACCATATAACCAGTAATTGAGAGAGATATTACCATTTTTATCACTTTTTAATGCTTTTAAATTGCTTTTGAAACGGTTGTCAGATGTCCACCCAAAAAAAATGGATGCTAGTTCTAACCCTAGCACACTGTATTGGAGAAATCTCCCTAATGGCATGTTGGACCTTGCATGGTAAAAAATTACTCCACTTTTCTGCGATAAAATATAATATTGTATAATGAAAATGTTGATAGCCTGTGACTCCACACGTACAAACTATGTTACACGATTACAGGCGATTCTCCACCCTGTTCACATATTGTGCAAGGTAAACTTTTGCTGATCAGCGTGAATACATGTACGATTCGGATCAGGGGTCGCCCATGAAGTCGAGGGCCATTATATGCACACCTTTTTGTACCCAAACCACAATTCTCACTGGAGCGCCAGTTGGCAGACGTGGTCAGACGCCAATAATTTATTACATTGAAATTTGACACACCCGAGTAGAAACTTTATTTACACCTAAAACTGATGATATTATTTGTACAATTATTTGTACAATATTATACAATTATTTGATATTTATTTATTTGTTTATTTAGAATTCAACATATAAGTACATAAGATATGAATATAATTATAATATAATAAATCCATTCACTGAATTTGCATTAAAATTGTAGAGATTATTCATGTCAATCATTAAATTGAAGGAAAATTCTAAACTATGTTCCCTCTACGTGAGTTAAATAATAATTTTATATTTTACTACACAAGTTTTAAGAGTAACAGAATCTTTCATCGACAGGTGATATATTCAATTCAATTTATTTATTTATTTCATAATATGTACATTACAAACTAAATGTCTAAGGAAAATATATTACGAAAGTATACATATTTAAGTAACAATATTTAATTAATTGAAAATAACATAAAATGTGGTCAAAGTTGTAGGAGAATCCTGCTTCGGAAAACCTCTTCAGATACACGGAATATATCAATACCCAAAGTGATATTGTTCAGATTAGCGGTAGCTCTTCCAACAGGCATAACCATCTGCAGGTTGGTTCTGTATATTGGAATGTGAAACAATCTATGCTGACGATGTCTAAAGTAATTATCTGGAAAATGCAAACCAATGCTCCGCATAATTTCAGGATTATCGATCATGAGAGGTAAACCTCGAAAGTTAAGTAGTAAAATTATTATTAATATATTATTATTAAACTCAAGTAGAGGTTACGTAGTTTAAGATAAATGATCAATGTAATGATCACTGAATTACATTTAATCAGACAAATGATCAAATTAAGATATAAGAAATGTTATGTTACACACTATTTTTTTAAGAAAAAAAGCGTAAATAAATATGTGTGTGTATGCGTGTAGGCGCGTTAGGTTTCGAAGATATTACTCATGGCTTTTTGGAAAGCACTGTAGGTTGTGTGAAATTTATCGATAACAAACATTCTGTTGACAACAACATAACTGTTTTGTAACTAAACTAGCTGACCATCACATCTTTTCTCCGAGGGAGTTGACAGAGATGATAGAATGCCGTACAATTCTGTCCGGACGCACAACCCTATATATTTATTTGTTGTCATTTCCTCATCATTCATTCATTC
The DNA here is from genome assembly GCA_016648135.1 of Agrypnia vestita. NCBI lineage: Eukaryota > Metazoa > Arthropoda > Insecta > Trichoptera > Phryganeidae > Agrypnia > Agrypnia vestita. The sequence goes on from JADDOH010012995.1 coordinate 6,005, forward strand.
CCAATGACCAAAGCACAAATGCAATTATTTAATTGCATTCACTAATTCATTTTACTTACTAACATCAGCTTTATATTTACTTCAAAGATTTTCATTATTTAAAAAAAATTCAAAAGACGAATGACCAACAGCAAAAGGGGTACTCTTGAAGAGCTGAAAAGCGGCCCTGGTGTCTGAGCGAACTTTAACCGCGCGCCTATATTTGCACGTGCCCTTTTGTATTATTGTATCGTTTTACTTGCTCCGGTAGCCTCTCTCCGGTGAAAATAAGCTTTCATGCAGTAAACGAACATACAAACTTTTCCACGTGTTTAAACGATCTCTTATCTACCGCATATCTTACTGATCTCCTTTCGTTACTCTTTTGGCAATCTCAAGCTTCACTTTGACACGTCACTTTCACACTGTGTATCTCTTGTCTCGGTCATGCCTTTAAAGGGGCTCTTTACTTAAAAAATAATTAATTAACAGCAAAGGTAATTTAATTGAATAATAAGAAAGAATATTCAATGCAGGTACGTATTTGGAAACATGCATGTGACAAAAACATTAGCGAAAAGATAGCATTGATTACCCCCTGCGTTCCTAGACCATAGACACCTAGACCTCACGCCATTAGACGTATTTTATGAGGACACGTCAACGATAAGGTTTATGGTGGGAAACTAGCAGCAATTATTGAAGGAAATAAGGACAGCTTTTGAGATAGTGTGCGCCCAAATTCAGAATACTTAATATTAAACAATTGTAAAGTAAATAAAAATAACTTAGTTAAACACCACTTATATAAGTGGTGTTTATTTATTTATTTAATTATAATGTCACACCACCAAGTATTTGCTTCCTTTGAAAATTAAACAATTGTGTTGATTTCCATCAAAACGCCTGAAAATAATTAATGAATTTCGTTTAAATATTTATATTTAATCATGAAAGTTACAATAAACGAAGGGAGAACGAAGTTTAATTACATTTATTATCAATATTTTTAAATTTAATTTGTTAGAAAATGTTTACTTAGCATTGGACCTTGCGCAGGTATGAGGCATGTTTATTTTTTAGGTTGGTTCCGAATTCACAAACACTTTCATTACCTATGTACTTGAAGGGTTTTATAAAGTTACCTCATTGATAGATTGAGGATCACGAATTTGGTAGTAAATAAAATAATTTCGACTATATCTATATTCCAGTATTTGAATGATGTGATATATGGTAAATCATCTAAAAAAGGCACACATACAATCAAATCTGAACAAATGAAATATTTTACATTTGCCTTCATTAATTTAAATAACAAAGCTAAAATTTAGCATAATAAAAAATCAAAAAAGATAAATCATAGAAATCTCACAGATACGAAGCTATCTAAGCGGGAAACGTGTATGGAAGACTTTATAAGGTAGCCCAGGACTTATGTATGAGCTCGATGAAGTGATTACTTTACACAACGCACCCATTCACCAATTCCACCATAAGAAGATCCATACATGTTCTAAATCAGTTTCTTTCATATATCCAAATAGATTATTTTAGAGGCATCTATAGTCCTTCCCATTACATCGTATACATAGTTGATAATATACGCAAGGGTTATAAATTAAATTTAATAAATAATCACGTGCAGAATAGACGTCTAAAACAGGTGAACAATTTCAAATGCATCATCTGCATAATAACATCTCAGGATGGAAAGAAAGAAGGTGAATTGGATAGGAGGATAGGAGCCGCAAACCCAGTAGCTCGATCCCTGTATTATCCCGTACGAAAACCGGAGTTCAGCCAGCGAACAAAGTTGGCAGTATTCAAATAAGTTTTCAGGCCAACACTAGTGTACGGCCACGAGCACTGGATCTTGACCGAAAGAACCCGCTCAAGGCTACAGGCCGCCGAGATGGGATTTCTACGAGGAATAGTAGGAGTTACCAGAAGGGACAGAGTCATAAATAATCAAATAAGATAATGTCTTGAAGTAGAGCCCTTATTGACGTTTATCGAGAAATTACAACTACGGTGGCTGGGACATATCTTGCGGATGCCGGCAGATAGACAGCCAAAGCGGATATTCCAGGCAAGACTGGTAAAGCAGAAGAACAAGGTGGCGTCCTAGAAGGAGCTGGTGGAAACAGTTAGAGGACTGCTGTTAAGCGAGGTTGCAACTAAATTGGGCTGACGTGGAGAGCGAAGCCCAAGATAGAAAAATTTAGAACCTTCTATGCCACCCCGACCCATTAGGATAAGGGGTAGAAAAAAAAGATAATAAATAATCAATTTATAACCCTTATTTTTTTCAATTGATTCAGCAACATTGTAGATTGATGTTTTTTAAAAATATCTATTATATTATTTGTTTATATCTACTTCTTTTATATGATTCAGAACATGTTTCAGAAAAACCTTTCCATCATCAGGGTGTTGTATTACAGTTATACGACACCCTGACGATGGAAAGGTTTTTCTGAAACATGTTGGTAGAACTAATCATATAAAAGAAGTAGATATAAACAAATAATATAATCAATATGTTTTGCTACCCTTCGTGCGTATATTTTTTAGACATCGATATACAACCCACACTGCATACAATAAAACCTCAAGACATTAAAAAATCAAGCACCAGCGAAGGATCTGGAATTTTTTACATTTGGGGCAATATAAAATATGAAAAATATTCATTTAAGACTAATAGTGCGTCGGGCTGCCACTTGTCACTGACCCAAATATGCGCAAACGCTGGTAAGCACATATTAAATTACAGGTACCCTTTCTAACGACCTTTGAAGGTCCTTCGGATATTTTTACCCCGCTCGAGAGCTCGGTCAATATTTGAAATTCATTTTATCGATTCTGGACGTCGGCCGTGTTTGTGAATAAATTTACGCGACGGACAAAAATTAACGATTCCCCGCCGAACCTCAAAATAATTAATCAACGAAACCGAGCCTGATTGGTATTGGTGCCTTAAATCCGTTTTGGAAGTGAAGTGAAGCCTGGAGCTGGCAGAAGAGGAACGAAAGTAGACTGAATGCAATGGAGATGAGATCCCTTAGGCGTGTGTGTGTAAATCCATTTATGACAGTGTAAATTTAATAATGAAGGTATTAGGAATGAATGTAAAGCTGATCTAAGCATAATTAATAGAATTAAAAAGGGTTTTGGCGTGTTGAGCGAATGAATGAGGAAAGAGTGGTAAGAAAGATATATAATGCAAGTGTTGATGGCGTCAGAAAGCAGGCGAGTGCAGTGAGAACAAGAAGCGTGACTTTTATTTAAACATATTTCGAAAAAAAAGAAAGTAAATATTTATCTGGCAGAATATTATGGAATATTAAAATCTGAATAATATGTTAATTATTGTAATAGGGATATTACGAGATATGTCTCTTATTTGGATTTCTTTTCAAAATATGTGCATAGGAAAAGTCATACTTCTTGTTCTCACTGCACGCCCCTGCCAGAAAGAGAGGGAGACCGCGGAAGACGTGGCATGACCAGATTAACCAGATTCTGGAAGATTTTCCCGTCAAAAGCCTCACTAACCGACGAAATTGCATGTGAAGATATATGAATGTGGATGAGGCGAGAGTTGTACGTCAGGACAGAAGAGTGTGGCGCTCTATCCTCTCTGCCTACCCCCACGGGTAAACGGCGTGATGGTAAGTAGTAAAAAACCCGTGTTAACTTATTTTTTGAGTGCTGTCCGTTAGGGCAGACTACTATGAGCGAGAAGTGGATGGAATATTCTAGCGAATATTAAATAAAGTGTTTCGAACAATAATAAAGTGTTTTCATTTGTCTCCCGCACTATAAAAACATTTTGATAAAAATATGTTTCGTGCGATGAATTTAATTGTGTGCAGTTTTAAAACCACCGCTCTAAAATATTGTATCTGGAATAGTATGTGTTACTAAGTATTTTCTCACAAAGTTTGGGAAATTTATACTCTGGACAGTGTACGAAGACAGTTTCAAAGAGCACTTAACCCCAAGTGACGTAATTCAGTTCAGCCATCTTGCGGTGTAAACAGGAAGTTATGTGTTAGGCGATACTCATCCCACCACAAGTGCTTTTCTTTACATTTATATATGTATTTTATTTTGTAAAGGAAATATCAAATTTCAGATGCTTTGATTTATCCTGGCGTCCCCTAGTGTCTATTATTAAAAGATTTTTATAATATTAAGTTATTAGCTATTTTAAAATGAAATAATATTGTATGTCAACATTAATTATGTCAATTTTTTCCAATGAAGAGAACAAGAGGACACAGGAAAAAAGTACAACCAATTACTCAAAAATGTATTATTCTTTATTTTTTTAAACAACTTGCAACCATTTACAACTTTTTCAATGACTCCGCGATAAATACCTTTCTTTATTCGAATAGGTGTCGAAAATGCTCACTTTTGCATGCTTGACATTCCACTTTAAAGGCTTGCAATTTAATAAAATAACTAGCCGTACACCTGTGAAAAATCGCGGTGTTTAAATCGACATATTGCAGGATTTTAAAGCTGAAAATCCATGAATAGATAAACATTTGTTTTCTGAAATGGACCTTATTTGCTTAAACTTCAAATTAAATATACTAAAATAATAAAATAAAAATGTAAAGAGCGTGTAATTTGTTGGGGGCGACCCTTACGTATTGCCTGAGCCCGTCACTTTGTAATTATCTAAGTTGTAATTCCAGTTTCATTTCAGCAAGGACGATACGGACCGATAGACAGATAACGAAATTATTATATTGAATCAAATATTAGGTCCTTACATATGAAATTGGCGTTTAGTATGGGAGGAACATAAAGCCGATTTGTTTTTATTATAATATATTTATTTAATCAAAGTATGTACCATTGCTATCTATGCACTTTTGCCATTTCATAGGTAGTTCATCGATCCCTTTACTAAAAAAACCATTCGGACGGGAATCAATAAAATCTTTGAAGGCGGTTTGGACTGCCCCATCGGAGTTGAATTTTTTCCTTTGCAAGAAGTTATCCAAATTTCGAAAAAAATGTAAATCTGTTGGGGAAAGGTCCGGAGAGTACGGTGGATATCTTAGACATTCCAATTGAAGCTCCTCTAATTTGGTAGCCGTCTGTTGTGCAGTGTGTGGTCTAGCGTTATCATGAAGCAGCAGTGGCCTAGAGCGATTAACCAGCCTCGGTTGTTTAGCAGCTAGCTTTTCCATCATGGTTTGCAGTTGCTGACAATAGACATCTGCCGTAATCGTCTGGCCAGATTTAAGAAAGCTGTAGTGAACGACACCAGCACTAGTCCACCAAACGCTCACAAGTAACTTTTTTGGAGTCAATTTTTCGCTTGGGGCATGGTTTGGCTGGTTCGGCAGGGTTCAGCATTGCGGATTACCTTTTCGATTATCGTACAGGATCCACTTTTCATCACAGTTAATGATTCGATTTAAAATCCCTTCATTATTGTGCCGGTTGAGTAATGCAACGCAGCAGTCAACGCGCGTTGTTGATTTGCTTCACTCAATTCGTGAGGTACCCACCTTTCAAGCTTTTTCACCTTACCAATTTGCTTCAAGTGGATTAAAACAGTTTTATCACTAACACCGCAGCCTGCAGCTAACTCGGATGTGGTTTGCGATGGATCCGCTTCCACAAGAGCCTTCAATTCGTCATTATCAACTTTGGTCTCCGGCCGTCCACGGGGCTTGTTCTGCAGGTCGAAATTTCCAGAACGAAAACTGGAACCAAAAACGCACTGTGTTTTCTTTTGCGCACGTCGCCATAACACGTCAGTGATCTTCAGAGCCCGTTCTGCGCACTGGTGCACGGTCGGAACTCGTACTCTGTAAATAACGCGATATTTCAAGTTTTTCATTTTGTAAACTGAGTGACGCAAAGAAAAAAACAATTGAGGAAAAAAAAAATGAATTATAATTTTCAAAACACAAATACATGAGTAAATAGCTGTATAAATTTGGATTTGGAATTCCTAACCAAAGAGAAGATATTTGAGATCAAATTTGCCAGTACGGCAAAACGCCAATTTTATATTATATAAATCTTGTAGGTACAGAAAAAAAATTTCTTTCGAATAAAGTACGAGTTTTTGTTTTACTTTTGGCACTTATTTTAAAATTTGATAAAAAAACAAACACTGTTTATGTTTACACCTACAATACTAGGGAACTCAATTTTATATTTATCTTTATTATTTTTTATTTATACCTACAATACTAGTAAACTCAATTTTATATTTATCTTTAATATTGTTTATGGTTATGCTAATTTTTATAGCACCGTTTTTGCGTAAGTGACGTATCAGGGGCGCTTTACAAATAAGACATCTTGAAGAAGTGAGTTTGTAGCCACTTCTTAAATGCTTCTTGATTCTACACGGATCGCAACACATAATTTCTGTTTTCTTAAGGGGAAATACCAACCTAGACATTTCGAAAAAATCGATTTTTAAAATTTTGCATTTTCTTAAAGCTTGAGGTTTTAAGAATATCTGGTGAAAATTTCAATCAAAAATTCATAAAAATAACACAGTTATAGCTGATAATGGTGGCATCCTTTTGTTGACTACGCGCCGCGCCGCACGGCGCCGCGCCATGCACAGGTAGCTTCCAGTGGGAATTTTTAGCAAGGTGGAGGGCTCATATCTAGGCCTAGAATCGATGATTTTATGTAAGTTGAAAAATTTCGTGATTTATTCGTTGCTCAATTTTCAGACGCGTTTTACTCGAAACCATGTTTTAAAAATCGGTGACCAAAATATATCGGCAACCACTGAACCGATCAACTTGAAATTTCTAGTGGTTATTTTATACATTATTATCTCGTCTTTATCGTAGGATTTTATATAGGTGACTTAGTTTTTTTTATCGGCATAATAAATCCGAAGCTATTTTAAATTCAAACGCTCACCATTTTGTCAAAAATCTATGTTTTCAATAATCCCTACATCAGAAACTAAATTATATTGTCAATTTTGACAATCTTTTTGTTTTTTTTTTTAATTCTGATGATTACAGATGAAACGGGAGTGGTCTCCGTGGAGGACCTTCTTTTTCGGCAGTCGACAGAATCCAAGAATTTTCCGCCATTTTCCGAATTTTTTCAATAAAAAAATTAAAAACATTCTTAAAAGTATGTACTTTTATATAAAAATGATACTAATTACATAATTTATATAGGTTTCTTTATAAAAATTCACAAAATTGTCTTTATTCGCGCTTATTCGTAGGTATTTCCCCTTAATTTGGCGCCAACGACATCCTATACGATGAATCTATCAACAGAAAAAAGTAGCAGTCTCTTCACAGCGCAGAAAAATCACATCTAAACGAGATCACGATTTTCATTTCTTATAACTACCACTAAAAACGAGAGGATATTTTTTATTTTATCCCAAGATTCTCTTAAATCTTGTTTGTCAACAACGAAAATTATTCAAACGCGGGGTTGGAAAATGCCTCCCGCTTCGGCTCCCTTCGGCAAAGTCCGGCGGTACGAATCTTGAATATGAAAAAGTTGTCGCAATGCAGCGCACACTAGCGTCATCTGCCGTCGTTAAATTTAACTACGCACGTTGTGTTTTGAATTTTGTCTCCGGCTGTTATTTATTCACGGTTCCAGCTCCTACGGGCAAAATGTATCGCACTTGAACCTCCGTATATATGTAGAATTCATACTGATATGGACGTGGAAAATATGAAAGACGCCTTTATTTCGAAAACCGGTTCCCGTTCACGAAAGACATAACATCTCGTCTGCCTTTGAGGCATTGTCATGCATGGTATTTTTCAAGCCATTTTTAGTAGATTTCTACGTGAAATTTTGTTTACAGAGAATTATTTTTGCATTTAATTAATCATAGTTTATACACATCACACAACATTAATACACTAAATACACATATGCATGCGTAGAGCAAGTCTCTAAGATACAATTAATTGAGATAGTGGGTTAAATTTTAAATAATAATATATTGTTTTTCATGTATCGTGTACCCATTATTCGGTTAGTGTTTCATTAAAAAGAATAGTATACAGATAATATACATTATTTTTTAATAAATTTATTAAAACTTAAATAAATTATGTAAATTATGTCAACGATGTACATAGCTTATTTCTCGTAACTTTTCTATGCAAGAGTTGATAAGAAAATGAAGTAGAAGTACTTTTAGGCAGGTATACATTTATTACTACCTTTTATAAAGGGGTAAAATATTTTTTATGAAGTTGCAATTTTAAAATAAATGTAAAAATATCAAAAACAGATTGATTTTACACAGATACAACTCACAGATAATACGGAGGAAAAGTGAAAGTTAACAGTAATAATTAGTAATGCGTATAATGTATATAATGGTAATTATAATCTGAGCAAATTGTTCGGGTTGCTAACTCATTATAATGTATAAGGCAACGTATTCTGTTTTAATTATAGCATTGTAACTAGCATCCGACTACCTGCAGTGACAATGCAAAGTGTGTGAATGGTGTGTGTGTGTGTGGGTGTTTAATTGAGATGAACTGTTGTATGTAAAATGATATGGGAAGTAATTATCATACGTAAATAGATGGTGTGCATGGTACTAATGGATGGATTGAAATTACATATTGTTTTGTAATTAACACAATCATATAAAGGCCAACAACATCCCTTTACACGGTAACTATCTTAATTTATCAGTTCACACTTTTACTTTACTTTTTGAACATTGGCAACATATTCCGACATATTTTTACGTTCATAATATTGATTATGTCATATTTTTAAATAAACAACAGGCCAGTTGCACTTTATAAGCAAGAGTATTATTTAAAACATATTTAATTATTACTGTTTACTTTTATACTAATCACTGTTCATATATATTTATTTATTTTAAAGTGTTTAATGATTTTTCATTTCTTATTTAAATATGTTTTATTTCTATCTGTTATTTTTTGCTTAATTTTATTTTTTATCTTGTTTGTTCAGTATTGATTTAATTAACTTTATTTTCTTTTCAAATGCTTTTAATTATTAGTGTTTGCTTTTATAGTAATCATTGTTTATACATGTTTATTTAAGTGTTTAAATGATTGTTCATTTCTCTTGAATATGTTTTATTTATATTTATTTTTTGTTTTTTTTTATTTTAAAACGTGTTTTATGTTTGTGTAAAAAATCTTGTAATGTACTGTAAAAGCCCACTACGGCGTTGATAAATAAATAAACAAATACTTATCAACATTAAAATAATTAACTATTTATATGAAATAATTGTACAATTTTCATTTGACTGGATATGAAAAATTATTTTTGACTGGTCGTTCCTTTTTCAAAAATGAATTAAGTGATCTTTTCGTTTCCGTCCTGTTTCCTGCATCCCGTTAGTGTGATTAACCGTTATTTTAACCGGTTACGCGGTACTGTTGTATCTGATTGTATCGATTATTTTAAACCAGGTACAAATCACTACTTCCCATGTATTCGATTACACTTTAATTACATTACATTATGTAGGTACCTACCAAATATTCTGTGTAAATTGTATTAGTTTAAAAATGTATAATTCTGTAATTATTGACGGGCTTTCTTCTATTGACGTAGATCTAATAATAATTTATAAAATAATTTTCTAAAAATTTATACTACATTAGATTGGATTAAAATGTTTAATTTCTATAAATCGCGAAGCAGATATCTTCAAAAAGAAAGAAGAAAGTCCATTTCTAATAGAAAAATATCGAAAACAATAAAACCAACGCTGCTCTGATCGTGATTGTAACTGGAATTATATGTTGTAGCGATGATTGTTAGCTGTATTTATTCGTAATTCGTTAAACTACTACACTAGAAAACCTCTGATACCAATCAGTATTATAATCAAACACCAATCATAATCGTAAATGATCAGATTGAAATGATATCGTTATATCGATTGTGTATGACTCAAAATGAGCTTAATAAATAATCATAAATCGAAAAAATGTGGTATAGTTGTGATTTTCTAGAACGTGTCATTTTATAACCGGCCCCGAAGCGTCCGTTACATTGTTGCTTATAAAATCTGTTCAGAAATCAAAATGAATTCTTCTCGGCCGTGAAACGTACAAAGACGGAAGTCCTATAAAACCGGCACGTATTCCGACGTAAACCGGATATTTACGTTTTTACGTGGCGGCCGCGTTCCTGGACGAGAAAGCCGTTAACTTAAGCCTGATTCAGATCAAAACGGCGGCACGACACGCGTCAAATATTTCCACTGTTGAAAAAAAAATCGCAATGTTTTTATACAATATACAATAATACATACATTAATAAAAAGAAAGTTCAAAAATTTAAAAAAAAAAATTTTTTTTTTTTTTTCATTTCATATTTTGTAATTTTTCAAAACATGTATCTTGTTCAAGTTTGTGTTTACTGGGGTATTATGCCGTGTTGTTACGACCTTTCGGGCCGACGTTTCGGATCCCATTGCATGGTCCATCATCAAGACAAGACAAGGCGGATGTGTTACACATACACGTCAGCCCTGATGATAGACCCTGCAATGGGATCCAAAACGTCGGCCCAAAAGGACGTAACAATACGGCATAATACCCCAGTAAACACATACTTGAAGATTCTGAGTGGCCGTGAAAATCTAAGAACATTCTATGTATCTTGTTGGTCTAGTGGTAATGACTCTCGAAATACAGTAGTCTGTAGTTAGAGACCTATTCCGGGAGACCAGTAAGTACGAAATTATTCATAGAAAAAGCGTTTAGCTTAGTTTTAAAGTAATATAGTAAGAATATTGACGTAACGCGTATTTCGTGTTTGTTTATCTGTATTTTTGTTTTAAAAAATGTAAGAATTACATTTTATCATATTTTAAATAATATTGTATAAAAATATAATAAAAAACATGATTTTGTAAAAAAATTACAGAAAACAGAATTTTTTAAAGCCACAGTACTAAGAGCGATCACAGTCTAATTAATTAATCATTATTATGTTTTCATCAGGAGTATGCCTCTCTGCCAAATTTCAGAGCGTTTATTGGTCAGGAAGTGGATTGAGTATTGATGACAAAGAAGACCCATCAATTCTCTTTTATCTTTCCTCCTTCGTGTCAGTTTTCAAATAATCAACGCCTTTATGGGCGTTTACATTATTAGTATTTTAATTTTAAATACGTACGCAGGTATATAAAAAATAAATATATTTACAAAAGAGAAATAATATAATAATAAAATAAATTTCTTAAACATATTAGAGAAAATAAATATGCATTAAACACAAAACGACTGAGAGATCCTAAAGATTAATTACATTTTTTACGTGTCATTCAGTGTATAATTGTATAAGTAATGGTAAATAAATAATAGTAAAATAATTTTTTTAGCCAATAAGTTTTTTCGTAAATAAATTTTAAAGTGTGATGCGTCCTTGAGGTAAGTTATGAAATGTAAACAAACATGCTGGCGATCAATATGTTGCAAATGCTCAAAATAGTTGGACTGGATCTCCTGAACCATTACCTTAAATTTTCAACCAGGATGTTCCAGTGTAATTCGAATAATGAGTATCTATCTGCATGTCTCATGACAAAATATTGACATTTACAAATCCGATTTTTCATTGCTTTATTGGTTTTTAGGGAATGCGTGGTAGTAATGAAAGAATGTGTCGCGGTTATGTGTTGTTGATTATTTCTTACCGAAGATAACTCCAGGTAGCAAGTAAAGATAAACAAGTTAATGACATCGTACTACTGGGAAGTCTGGGGAAAGTTCTCCCGAAACGGGAGCATAGCAAGGCCAGCGATCGACCTGTGAAAACTTAATGATGATGTGACATATTATAATTTGTTGTGTTCTAGCTCGTATATATACATCCCCTCTGTATCACGAACACAACCCTGTTTGCGCTGCATTATCTTCGTTAGCAGTAACCTACCCTTAATCTACTGACCCACTCGTTTAACCCGACTCGTCGATATCACCCTCACAATTTAACCCACCTATTTTGTCGACTAGACATTATTGTAACACGGAATCGGGTCAAGTATGCACAACGCCAAAATCATACTGAGTCAGCGTAAAGCGTTTAGCAACAGATTTGTTTGTTCTTTCGCATCTGAATCATAGATAGTGCAACTTAATTTTAAAAGCCCTCTGTAGATGGACATTTCAATTTCTTCGAGTTGCATTGTTTCAATGAGAGTATTGACGTAATGTGGCATAAATCAGCATAAAACGGCTCATAATACGCTTCTACAAGTCACAGTCTTGAGTTGCCCCCAACCAGGTGTGTTGCATCCATCCACCGTTGGGGCACTTTTCCAAGTATTCTTTGATTAAAATTGTGCAGAAAATATTCTCATCTTCTAGGCTGTCATTTTGACGCCTAATGTGGCCGAAAAATTTGAAGAATTTGATCAAATTTGTTTCAGGATTGAAACACTCGTTTGTCGTGCTGACTGCGGAATACGTGAAACATCCTTCTCCAAGAAAATTTTTTAAAGCATATATAAGGCACGTTTCTACCTTACGCTTGTCGCTGTTATGGGCTTCGCTCGTGTAGATATAAGCCTCCCCTAAAAAAAGGCCGATTATCTTAATCTTTTGCCTTTTATATCTATTCTGGCATCATTACTTTACCGCGTTTAACGCTTTCAACGTTTCTTTTACCAATTTTACCAAATTACCAATTATAATAATAAATAATCTAATCAATAAATTGTATTTTGGATGGTTTGGAGGTGATTTGGGAGTAGTTGCTTTAAGGTCACCACCGTCATGAAAATATTACATGAAAAGCGTATAATATCACGTCTGCAAAGCATCTGCCTGGCTTTCTGACATTTTTACAATTTTGTAAAAAATAAACTCAAAATAATATATTTTTTAAAGTTGGATATTTCAAATAATTTGAGGAGACTAAAAAAATATATAGGCCAAGTTGCTAGAAACTTAAATTCAAAAATAAAATAGCGTCGTCTTTGCCTAAAAAATATTATTATTAATAAGAATACACTTTGTATTAATTTGTTGTTTGTTGTTGAATAATTTGTTGAAATATCGACAATCAATATCGAAATCAAGTGTATTCTTGTTATTAATGGCGAGCTACCTCCAAAATAGGAACCAATACATCTCCTACGGTCTATTCGCGTCAGAGTGCTTCTATACCTTCTCGGGTGTCCCGCAAGGATCTAACCTGGGTCCATTGTTGTTCTCGATTTTTATCAATAATATAAAAAATGTAATTTTAAACTCGCGCTTTCTGTTATTTGCGGATGACTTAAAGCTTTTCTTAAAGGTGTCAACTTTGGACGATTTTCATCTTCTCCAAACAGATATATCAAATATATGTGAATGGGGAAGACGAAATAAACTTTTGTTTAATGTTTCCAAGTGTTCGGTTACATCCTTCACTAGGGCCCAAAAAACTCTATTTTTTCGCTACAAAATGAACGACCAAAATCTGACAAGAACATCGAATGTTAAAGATCTAGGTGTTAAATTTGTAAGCACCCTGACATTTCACGATCACATAGAGACGATCAGTGGTAATGCTCTGAGAATGTTAGGATTTGTTCTGCGTACTGCCAGGGTTTTCGAGAATACCCGCGTACTGAGAACTCTTTACAACTCCTTGGTGCGGAGTAGACTCGAGAGTGGCTCGATGATCTGGGGGCCACATGAGAGCAAGTACTCTCTTATGGTGGAAAAAGTCCAAAAGAAGTTTCTGAGATATCTCTACATGAGAGAGTACGGGCATTATCCTTGGCTTTACCCAACCGAGTTTCTCCAGGGTATGCTTGGCTACAATAGTTTAGAGACTAGAAAGACATCGTCAGCATAGATTGTTTCACATTCCAATATACAGGACCAACCTGCCGATGGTTATGCCTGTTGGAAAAGCTACAGCTATGCTGAACAAGATCGCTTTGGATATTGATATATTCCATGTGTCTGAGGGGGTTTTCCGAAGCAGGATTCTCCTACACCTTTGACCAGATTATACAGGTCACTTCTAATTGTTTAATAATAAATTAGTATTTTAATACACAATATGTATATGTGTGTGTATGTATGTATGTATATGTATATGTGTATGTATGTATACATGTGTGTTTATGTATATGTGTATATGGATGTGTATGTATATGTGTATATGTATATTTTTAGATGTAAGTTAATAATATGTATGCATTGAACAGAATGTTTATAATGTACATATTATGTAATAAATAAAAATTGAAATTGAAAAATTGAAATTGAAATTGAAATTGAATTAATATAAATAATCTTACAAAAAAGTCATTTTGCAATTGAAAAAGTTAATAAATAGTTACTTCTCTGAATTCTCCAACAGCATAATCGATACCAACTTTTCCTTCGATACTTACAAATGAAAACTGCTCTACTCGGATAAGATGGATAGTGAACAATTTGGAAACTGTTGAAATCCTGAAGAATATAAATTCTGAGAAAACACTGACTAAAGCGATGACCTTCAGATCCCAATTTTTTTTTGACAGTGATACACATTAGTAATTAATACACATTAGTAATAAGGGAAAAAAATTATAGTCGAAAAATTGTCGACTACTGATGCCGATGATAAAAATATTACTCACTTACTTAACAAGGTGTACAAGTTAAATATATATATACAATTTCCAAAAATTTAATAGATGTGGTAGTCTGTCATGGGTGAAATTGGCGAACGTTACCTTGTTCAAAGTACGATAGGTCGTAATCCCCATGAACACCCAAAGAGTCTTCCATACTTTCTTCTACTTTCCCATATAAAAAATAGCTTTTCTACGAGACATCAATGATAAATCTTGAATAATTTATATCTTAGTGACCGCGCCCCTACACCCACCTGACTCTAATAATCCCCCCACTCCTCAGGACGTCCTCTAGCCTTAAGTTAAGTATTAGCAACATTACTGAAGATGATGCATCAGTATTAAAAAAAAATTATATATATAGGTTTCTTTGGAAAACATTAATAACCTCGCAGGACTATATTCCTGCCTTGATTATGAGTCGAAAATACTCAAGCTATTATAACCTAATATCAATAGTTATGGAGATATGTGACATCAAAGTTTGCATTTTTTTTCAATATTTCTGAAATATTTTTTGTGAAACGTTGGACTATCATTACAGTAACTTATATCGAATATGAAAAATTTATTCCCTTTAATACAAGTCAAATAAAAAAATAAAAACTTTCGAATTCCAATTGGAAAACATTCCAATTTTAATTTTTTCAGGGTTTTAATCATTTTATTTAACTTGTAATGAAAGGAATGAATTTTTCGTAATTGATATTATTTACTGTAATGATAGTCCAACGTTTTACAAAAAATATGTCATAAATATTGAGAAAAAAATGAAAACTTTGATGTCGTATATCTCCATAACTATTGATATTAGGTCATGATAGCTTGAAAATTTACGACTCATAATCAAGGCAGGAGTATAGTCCTGCGAGGTTATTAATGTTTTACAAATAACCCTGTCTAATTGTTATAAATAATAAAAAGTGAAAGTAAGCGGTGTAATTATTTTTAATAATTTAAAATGGCCTTTCACAAAGTTACGCAGGAAAATTTATGTCAACTCGTATTCGATTGGTCGGCCAAGCTGTAACACCGTCGGTGCCGGTGGTGTGTCTGATGAAGCACTTCAAAAATCATTGCGAATACATCTTAAACATTACGACACCAATTTACGACATCGACACGGCTAATCCTATTTGTAGCCGCGGCGCGCTCAGCTAGAAATGTTGCCAGCCATACGGAATCTTGTTTAAAATGTTTGTTTCACAAAAAAAATCCAAGACTTCAATTGTTTGGGCATGCTGAATGAATGAATGAGGAAATAATGGCGAAAGACGTGGCATGACTGTATTAATTATATACTGGAGGATGGTCCTGTTAGCTTTAACAGTCGTGGAGCTTGTATGGGTAGATTTATGAATGTGGACGAGGCGAGCGTTATGTGTCAGGACAGAAGAGTGTGTCGCTCTATCCTCTCTGCCTGCCCCCACGGAGAAACGGCGTGATGGTAAGTAAGTGTAATTATTTTATTGAAAATATAAATATTTTACGGATTACTTCGTACATCTAAACTTATAAACTTGACCCCTTTATAATATTAGTGAAGATTTTTTTACGCTTCAACTGGCCAGGAGGCCCAATTACAGAAGCGAAATACATCACAAAAACACCCAGGCTTGAGTAAATTACACAGATTAAATTGTGACCTCACCGGGAATCGAACCCGGAACCATTGGTGTGGGAAGCCAGTGTCATACCCACTGCAAAAATGCAAGAGAATTTATAATAAAAATGTGTTCATAGATGCTGAATTTCGCAAGAATTTTCAGAAGATCGCCCGCCATAATGAGAATGATAATAATAATAATAACATCATATTAATCATATTGAAAAAAAAGTAAATACACCAGAATTGAAGAAATGACAAAAGCACTCAATTGGATGGAAATTAAAAAAATACTTATTTAAAACGTTCTTAAATTGATACATAAAATTTTCAATAACAAAATGCCAAAATATTTTTTGAACAAAATTATTGCAATTAGTGATGTACAAACATATAACACCAGAAATAGGAATCGAATAAGATTACCATATAAGAAAAAAGTATAAACACAGAATTGTATAATGTACAGAGGTGTAAAAATATACGATAAGATGCCAGAAAACGAAGATTATAAATAAGATGAATAAATTTAAAAACAAATGCTATAATTATTGTAAAAATAATATAGAAGATATATTATTAATTATAGATTTTACCATAGATTAGATTAGATGTAAATGTAAATACATAGGTTATCAGGGATAGTATATTAGTAATAGATTTAAGAATATAAAGTGTTAAACACTAGTTAATATACAAACTGTAATATTAAGTAACTTAAGAAATAAATAAAAAATAAAAAAAGATCTTGCAATGAATTGTGTTTCTTCTGTTGTTTTTAGGCTGTTTTAATCATGGGCTACAATTTCACCGGATACAATTACGTTAACAAGTTCAGGCTGCAGGGTACACAACGCTAACGCCGTTTGCATTTTAAATACGAGGCAATTCCGTTACGATTCGTTTAACGGCGCCGCTACACTAGCCGTTTACTCCTCCGCATAACGACCAACCCCCCTACGTAATGTTAGACATGTATACAATTTGTAAGAAAAATCGTTAACCGAGTTACAAGAATAGACGCGATGAGGTGTGAAACAAATTGAAGACTTTTCGTTCAATTTCATTTTGCTGTGCCTCCTTGCTTTTTTCAAAGCGCCACACATTTTTGATTTTATTACATTTTATAACAGTTCAGTAACAAAGTAATTCGTTCAATTTTTTCAAAATATATGTTACGTAAATGCCATGCTTCAATGTTCTCACTGCACTGACATGATAATATTTGGGTATCAATATATGTGTGATCATGTTAAATTATGTAAATAAATAATTGATTTAATATGTTCCATGGGTTCAGGTTATTGTCAAGAAAATGTATGTCTAAGAGTGACTTTTCAAATGATAATACCCACCTTGTATCTACAAGAATATCACCATCAACGTTAAAGTCAGCACAAAATATATTATATGTACGACGTACGACCTATTCTTGTGACGGGAGAAAAATAACCAACATTATTAGAATGTTGGTTTATTCTAGGTTTCTTACGCCGGCCGCACAATGGAAGCGTTTTCGTACGAAATTGAGTAGTACGTATACGCACGAATACGCAAGTACATTCCTGACCTTCGATGTAGTATTGAACATCGCACCCTGCACACGATTTAGTAGTGCGTATAGATGCGGCGTCCGACACGATCCGTATTTGCTCGGAAATTTGTGCGATTTCGGACGACGGATATTGAAAAATTTGTCAATTTGTACATGACCACAAATGTTTATGGGACCAAAGTAATTCAACTGCATGACCATCAGCGCAGATCATGGCAGAGAATCTCGTAAGACTAAAAAAATACCTGTAATTTAAATAATTTGGTTTTAATTAAGGTGAGGTATAATTATGTACTTCGAACAAAAAACTTTTAAAAATATCTCCGATGTTACGAGCTCTCGTTGCACTTCGATTCTCCCCAGCATTTGTGAATCTATTAGATAAGATAGTCATGAAATTTGTCATTTTTTAAGTCTGCCATAATAGAGTTTTCCATAAGATACAGATTATTCATTTGGCACAAACGTCATAGAAGAAATGCGCAAAGTAACTAACTGATCGTGACAAGGCAAGACGCAATCAATGTGCGCGCTCCAATACGTACGAAAGTAGTCGTACGAATACGTACGTAATAATTCGTATCCAAAGTGCGGCCGGCCTTATACGGGTTTCAACATGCAAATTTGTTTTATATTCGAAGAGCTTTCCATTAAAAACGTTTGTTTCGCGCGGTAAGCTGGTTCAAGCGTCTGAACGAGATGATTTGATCTCAAAATGCTTAAATTGCGCGTCTAAATACCGCAATTTTTGCGCCGTGCGATAATGTATGCCGAGCAAATGGCGACGGTACACCTAACTCATCCGTTTTTGCGCGCGTTATCAAATTTATGGCGGTGGTCCGCCTGCATTTCCCGCCGAAGCATTATTTCACGTCCTAAACAGCATTTCTCCCCGTTTACAACGCGATTTTTGTGTACAACATTACATTTTCTGCATACATGCATAATAAGTTCTCGTTGTAAGTTTCATGAACGAAAGTAGATTGAATGCAGTGGAGATGAGGTCCTTTAGACGTATGTGTGGTAAATCCATGTACGATAGAGTAAAGAATGAAGATATTAGGAATGAATGTAAAGCTGATCGTAGCATAATACATAGAATAAAAATAGGGTCGCTCAGGTGGTTTGGGCATGTTGAGCGAATGAATGAGGAAAGAATGGTAAGAAAGATATATGATGATGCAAGTGTTGACGGCGCCAGAAAGAGAGGGCGACCACGGAAGACCTGGCATGACCAGATTAACCAGATACTGGAAGATGGTCCTGTTAGAAGCCTGAACAACCGTCGAGCTTGCATGCGAAGATGTATGAATGTAGACGAAGCGAAAGTTGT
>JADDOH010012996.1:0-32086 GCA_016648135.1 Agrypnia vestita
CGTCCTTCTTTCTCTTTGCAGTAAATAATTTCACATTCTCCTCTTACGTTTCGATAAACTCATTAACATAAACAGATATGCAGCTGTCATCATAACCTCATAGGGCGACATTTCCGCGGAACGTTTGGACATTTTACGTGGAAAACAATAATTATTTGCAAAAAGGACCTTGTTTTTAATAATATTCAATTTACTACAGTAAAACCTCGTTAATTTGAAATTGCGACCCAAAAAAACATTTTGAATTGCGCGGAACCCCGTTTTCGCCAAATGAGATACCGCAGCTGTCATCATAACCTCATCGGGTGACATTTCCGCGACAAGATATGCGAGTCCCGGTGTGTACACGTCAAATGACCGCGTCATTGTCCCCGAAACATGAGCGTAGATGTTGATGCGACATGTCACGCGAATGTTTCGCGATTTGTCCCCTAGTGAATACATGGCTTAATTCACTTCTGACTTGGGTTTCTGTTGAGAATGAAGAAGAAATGCCATTTGAAGAATGCTCAGAATCAGCTGAATGGGTAGAGTTACAAATGACTGTTCAATAGTTTATAGCAGTATCTATATTTATCTTTCAGGGATTCACAACTGTTTCTAATGTAATTGAATCAGGAATGGGAGCCCCGGACCCGGAAGAATTAGTCAGAATACAAAGAGCATCAAAAGAGAGGTTGGAAAAAGAAGTGAAGGAGAAACAATCCAAGTTAGAAAATACGCAACTCGATACGGAGAGTGTTAAAGATTCAGATAAGTCGGTACAGCAAGAACAATCTGCAGAAGGAGAGGATGCTGGGTTTAAGTTTGGAAAATTGGTATCAAGTGTTACAAAGCTGGTTGAAACTACAGGTGAGTACATAGGATTACATTACTATTATTACTTGTTTGATAATCTGCCGATATACTGAATGAATGTGTATATGAAATACGTCCCCCTGCGCATATATTTAAAACAAATTTATAATGCAGTTAATGTATGTACATATTTATTAAATCCCCTAGTAAACAAAGCGTACTTTTTACAACAGACATTTTTTTTAAATCTTAAATATTTCATTATAATTACATTATTACATATTATTCCAAACTGAGTCTTTTCAAGTAAAAATGTTATTGTGTAACAAACTGTGACTTATTCACTAAGAAATTATATTTTTGAGAGTATTTAGTTTGACCTTGTAATAATTGTTTTAAAATTTGAAAGCTTGTAGTAATTTTCTTAAACAAGTCAAATATACAGAACCAAAGTGGAACCAAAACGCGATCCAGAAAATATCTGTTAGTTCATGTCTATATATTTTGATGGTCTGTGGTTGTATATTTACTTAATTTTTACCAACCGTATCAACATGTTTAGTTATCTTTATTTCACAGAATTAAGGATTTTTGAATGAAAATTTTTCTAGGTTTGTTTTTACAAATTTACGACAATGGTAAAACTAGAGAATAAATTGGCAGAAAATTACAATTTCAGTGTGTAGTTTTATTGCATTTTAAATTTGAATACAGTATTTTTGTTTGTTTTCGATATCTGACAAAATTGATAAACAGAAGTATGTTCACCCGCCTGTGCTCAATTGTTACTATCAAAGTTACTTGAGGTCAGTTCTAACATGCGTTTCTGAACTAAAATGGAATTTTCTTTTAAACGTAAGGTCCTAAGGAGGATATCCGGAGCCAAGAATTGAAAACAGGAACGGAAATCTCTACAATCACGAATTATATACAGATTTGGTTAACTCAAATTATGTATCTAATTTGTATTGTCTAATCTAATCTGTATCTAATTACAGTTGGTATTATGAAGTGGAGAACAGATTATATTGATGACCTTTATTTTAGGAGACTAGAGCGTTGACGGTAATGAAAATGAGAATATAGAATACAAATGGGTAGCGTTAGTTAATTGAGACTTTTATTATTGTATAGGGTACTGTTTGGGAAGGTCCAATGTTTTGCAGGAAACCCGTTTGCACAGCACGGGTCTAAACCATGCAATCCGAGATGATGATGTGTTTTTCATAATTATCAAATCAAACAAACCAAAACTGTATAGTTATGAAATTTTACCCCGCTTGATTCACAATATCTTTATCCTTAATCTAATACAGGCAACTGAAATTCAACTTTTAAAAGCAATTAAAATTTGTTTTGAAAAATTTATATTCTTATACATAATTTTCATCTTCAGGACACCGAGTTTTTGTCTAAATATTAATACATCTTTGAAGAATCATTAAAACGCTTTGAAGGTTGCCAATGCGCTAAGATAATTTTTTGAGACATTTGAATAATTTATTTATTTATTTATTTATTTATTTATTCATACGCCAATCGGCTATATACATTGCTTTTACAAAAATAATAGACTTAAATGAATGGATTAGAAAAATTGCACATATATAAAAAAACAATACTAGCATAGTAACAACATGGTATAATCATATAGGGTTGAGGGTAATTTTAATACTGTGATAACAATCTTTTTGCCGCTGATGAGAATGAGACGTATGATTCATCGAAGAAGTTGATATCAACACAGTGGCTATTCACCAGATTGGCAATCCTATTTCTTGGGCCATTGTACACGTAACTTTTTGTGGATTTAGTGGTTTCTAACAATCTACGCACTCTTAGATCCGGCCTAGCAGTGATAATGCCAAATTGTTCCAGGATCTCGGGCGAGTCTATCTGTCCGTTGACAGATTTGTAGAAGAAGGTCAGATCAGACAATTGTCTTCGAGTGATTAGTTTGCTGATTCTAAATCTGTTATATACGGTCTCAATATCTCCTGGTGATCGTGTACAATAGGCGATGCATTTACATAGTTTGCGCTGTATTCTTTCGAGCTGATTGATTAGTTTATTGGTATACGGCGACCAAATGACAGAACAGTATTCTAAAATCGGTCTCACAAGACTGTCGAATAGTCGTACCAGCGTGTAGACATTGCTGAAGTCCTTCCCAGCTCTAATGATGTAACCAAGAGTCTTGAAAGCTTGTGACGCAACTTTCTCCACGTGAAAGTTGCGTTTCATAATGAAATTAACAAGTATTAAACTGTTTATTGAGAGCATGTCTAGTCACTTTTTGTGATTAATAACAAATTTCTAATAGGCACTGCTGTCGTATCTGGAGGACTCGACACATTAGAGGAGATTGGCAAGAGAACGATGAGAGTTATCCAAGGAGACGAACCAGGAGGGAGGGTCAGGTTATCGGCACTTCTGAGGGAGGCGAAGGATAGAGTTGAAGAGTCACCACCCAAAGTGGATGAAAATAATGGAAAGAAGATTAAGAAAGCGCCCAGATTTGAAGCACTTTTTGATGATTTTCAAGGTTTGACAGACTTAGTCTTTTTTTTTATCAAGAACTAAGTAAATTAGAATTTTTGCAATACTTTCTACTTAATCTTGTTCGTTTTTAATCTTTTGTACATTGTGTTTTTAATGAATTATTTAATGCAATTATTATATTTTTAATAACCCAAGAGTAAAGCATATCATAAATAATGTTTTATATAATGTGAGTATACATACTCATTATTTAATTTTTAAATCTTCTTTCTGTTATTAAAATTAATTAATTAATTAAATTTGGCGGCCCTCGTAGCCCACTGGGCATGACACTGGCATCTCACACCGTGGGTTCTGGGTTTGATTTCCGCTGAGGTCACAATTGATCTATGTGATTTACTCAGGCCTGGGTGTTTTGTGATATGTTTCACTTCTGTAATTGGGCCTTTTGGCCCGTTTTGAAGCGTAAAAAAAAAATCTGTTAATCTATTAAGTTTGTTAAAATCTGAAAATGTGATAAAATCTGTTTTCTTTTAGGACTCGTGCACTTGGAAGCTTTAGAAATGCTATCCAAGCAATGTGACACAAAAATTCAATCTCTTCTGAATAAGGCTCACGGAACTGAGTTGATCGAGCTGAAGGAAACTCTGACACAAGTTAAAGGTAATTTGTATTCTGAAATAGTTGTTCTTCTATATTATATTTAAAATCACTTGACTTTTTAATTTTTCCCTACAGACATATGCGAGCTTCCGGATCCCGATGATGAAGATGATGATAGCGATGGTAAACTTGATGTAGAAACGTTCAGGACCAGACTTCGAGAGGCGATTAAAGATCTTGGGGTTCCTCTTAGTTTTGAAAATATTTTGAAGTAAGTGAAATCATGAGATGATCATTTTTAAATTAAAGAATATGGCTTTAAATTTACGGACTGTGTGCAAAGCATTACAGCAAGAAAATATGACAATTTTGACAGTGAAAATATGGTTTTGATGTAACAGACTTATATAATTTTTGATTTACCACAGCCAACCAATCTTCAGAGCCGTTGCAATTGGCCCCCGATTTTTCAAATTGTTTGACAGTTTTGGCTTTTGACATGACTAGTGGCTCCCCAAATTTATTTTTTCCTGATAGCCCTCTGATTTCTAAGTCCCTACAATTATTGTGCAAAGCGTCCTTAAGGTGAAGTTATTATAAAGATGGTGCTATATAAAATATCAATTATTATTCATAGTTAAATATTATGTATATTTTATATAATAATAATAATAATTTTATATATATATGTAATAATATTATTAATATTTCTTTTTTTTCTGGATATCAGATGCTGGGAAGAAATTCTCAACGAAGCATCCCAGCCAATACCAGAAAACGATGATGCAGATGCGGATACTCAAGAGAAGATGGAAGATTTAGCTGAGGATCTATCGCACTCGGCTATCGGAAGCCTGGCTAGATGTTCGGCGCTCTCTGTTCAACTCCTACAAAAGTCCACAGCTCTGCTGAGTGTAAGAGACAGGAGGTCGACTGCGGATGAAGCTGATGGATTGACGCAGTATGAATATTTTTTGCTACTATTTTACGATGCTTTTTTAAATCCTCAATGACATTAAATGTAGGCAGCCACCTTTTAAAATATAAGCCTTAAAAGGGGCTTTTTTTAAAATTTGTATACAATAAGCTTTCACGATTTCATGAATGTTGATATTCAACTTAATATTATGTGTATCAGAATATAGCAGCCCATGAAATTAAAAGATATTTGTATTCTGCTTTTGTTGTTATTTTACAACAGTTATAAAAATTATAGAATAGGAGGTAGTGCGAAATTATTGAGTTTAAATTAGGAATTAAAACTCAAAATGCACAATGAAGTCTTTTGGTGATATTGTTAACAGAAATATTAATAAAATTAATAGTAAATTGAGTTTATTTGAAATAGATTTATTGAAATAAGTATGTTATTTTGACAGTTACCAATTGATAAGATTTGGTACACAAAATTCATACGATTTCACAATAAAATGTGCATCCACCATATGCACCATTGAATATGACGATATTTAATATGTAAGTATGTACATATATAGATATTTATCAGCGTTCATCAAATCTGCTTTTAGTGTATGTATATGCGTAAAAAGGTGCATAATGCACAGTTTTTGGGTTTAATTTTCAAAGTAATTTAGTTCTTGCAAATTGTTGATTATAGTTACATAAAATAATTGACTTTATAAGAATAAATAGTAAAAAATTTTTCTGTGACAATTAGTTACTTTGTTTTAAGTATAAAGAAATAATCTTTTTCTGCAAATTTAAAGATACACAATGAAAATTAATGTAATATCAGTTAAGGCGGGGGGGACGTATTTCATATACACATTCATTCAGTATATTGTCACATTATCAAACAAGTAATGATAGTAATGTAATCCTATGTACTCACCTGTAGTTTCAACCAGCTTTGTAACACTTGATACTAATTTTCCAAACTTAAACCCAGCATCCTCTCCTTCTGCAGATTGTTCTTGCTGTACCGACTTATCTGAATCTTTAACACTCTCCGTATCGAGTTGCGTATTTTCTAACTTGGATTGTTTCTCCTTCACTTCTTTTTCCAACCTCTCTTTTGATGCTCTTTGTATTCTGACTAATTCTTCCGGGTCCGGGGCTCCCATTCCTGATTCAATTACATTAGAAACAGTTGTGAATCCCTGAAAGATAAATATAGATACTGCTATAAACTATTGAACAGTCATTTGTAACTCTACCCATTCAGCTGATTCTGAGCATTCTTCATTCATTTTTCAAATTGCATTTCTTCTTCATTCTGAACAGAAACCCAAGTCAGAAGTGAGTTATTATTAACAGGTTATTGATATATTACATTAATTTTCTTGTGTACCTTTAAATTTACAGAAACAGATTACATATTTCTTCACAGTTAAATAAAGTACCTAATTATGTCAAAAGAAAAATGATTATTAAGGCGGTACATTCACTGCAAATGCATATTTCGGCGTTTTTTACAAAAATGTGGGCTTTTATTATTCATTTATATCAGAATGTATATGATAGATTGCAATTTTTTAGGGCGATAACTTAGATAGAACCTTTATTCTTATATAAAAGTAATAAACTAAACATTATTTACAATAATTAAGAAAAATATAGACATTAATCCACAGGCCGCGGCAAAAAAAACCTTTTTAATGTTCCCGGGCGTAGAGTGGTTCGTTTAAAATTTCTATGTAAGCATAATATGTTTTTTTATACGTATAAAGTTTACTTAATTATCTAGAATCCGTACGTAGGAAATTAAGAAATATTCAATATTAAAAAAGATATAATTTTTAAAACATGCTTAAATATTTACGTTTTTTGGTCATTTTCAAACGTTGTTTATTCATATAAAAAGATGATTTTAAACGATATATTGTATCTATATTCGCACTTTGAGTCTTCATTCACTATTAAAAAGCTAAATTTTTTATAAAAAACATGTTAATTATTATTTTAAAATAAAAATTCTAAAGTATGAAAAACAACATTGTCAATGTCAGAATCCGTGTTAGATGCCGTCTGGCCATGGCAGAGGTCAGTCGTGTTCATGTAGCCGAATATTCCTCTTCATTTATTTCACTATTCATTGTACTTTTACGCCAAATTTGACATTTATATGAATTATTATTATATAATACGCTCAAAATCAATTGATATCTCCCATATATTAAGGTTTTATATGGATTTTCGAACGGTTTCATCCTTTTTAAACTTTGAACATGCGTCACATGTCAGTTTCGGTATAATCCTAATATACGATATTATATTACGATATGCATTGATTTAAAAAGGAGTTCAGAATTATTATTATGATTCTTAAATTATTTACGGAAAATAATAAGTCGACTCAAATAATATAAGATCATTTGTCTAAAGTTAAATAAGTAAATATTTTGATACGTGAGGTACTTCTGTGGGGATGCCTGACGCGAACGAAAGCGAAGAATATATGACCATCTCTTTCTATCAAGCCTTACTGTTTTAGCAACGTATGTATCATAAATATGTAACGAATGTGTAATTTTTATTCGATTTACGCTCAGATGACATGTCGCGCACGGCTTGAAAGGACATGATCTATCGATGTAATTTGACAGCTATGCATGTTTGTGAATCGGCTGTGCCGCCTTAACTGTTAGCCTAACAAAACATTATTTTGCTCTCCTGTAATGATTCAAAATAATCACTAATGCGCTTTTGGCTTTCTACCCTCAATATAATATGTATTGTGCTGACCCAAACATTGATTCATACATTATCATTATCAAACCAAACATTATCATCATTTAAAAAGTCATTCCTATACAGCATTAATTTTTTTGATGATAACCCGAAACCATAGAACACATAAAATCAATTCATTATTTACATATTTGTATATAATCACGCTACAGTGATACACTAAGTATACAGTACTTGGCTGTATTATTAGACCCAAGCAAAGAAATTGTTTTTTATGGCAGGTCTATTCTGTTTGAACTCAAAGTTTATTATTTATGATTGTGTTGTTTATTTTTACTGGCAACACTGGGGAGTTATTTGCGTTCTTGCAACCCCATGACTTATTGTTTTTCTGAAGTGCATTGAATTTCGAATTAACGGGGTTCCGCATTATTGGAAATGATTTTTCTTGGGTTGCTTGTATTTCGAATTAACGAGGTTCTACTGTATTTACTATAAATTTATTGATATATATTCAATTTTACGAATTATAGATTGTAAAATAATATAATAAAATGAGCTTTCTCTTTGGTATATAAAAAAATTTATTCAATATTGATCGATGATTTCAGGCTGACGGCCGTGCTTTCTTCTCATATTGGTGAAGTGGCTGCCGTGTACTCACAGAAGTTGCACCAGCTGGCTCAGCTATGCAGAAACTCGGAAAAAGTCAATGAATTCATTACAAACATATTCTTAGAGGTGAGATGATAAATCTAATACATAAACACGTCTTGTGTGATGAATATGGCTCGGGTGTTCATATAAATATAGAAGCCGCGCATCGGACAAGGCGACCGTGACTACGTCGTTTGTCATTTTTACATGTCTGCGATCGAAAATTTCACAGCAACGCCTATTAACTCTCACAAATATATTCAGCATGACTCGATAACCTTCAGTTTACATCGATGTTTTCTGCTGAATGAAAAATATGCATGTGGTTTGACCGCGCTTTTAAGAGACTCAGCCTTGAATGTTGAGTGATCAAGTCATGTCATCTTAGATTTGTTAGACTGTCGAGAGAATCAAATATTTTGGGAAGTTTTTTTTTTAAATAGAGATGCGAACACGGAATACGTGTCACATCTTTCTTTTTTCTTACTATTTTCTTCTTACTTCTATTATTACTATTTTATTCTTACTATTTCCAAACTAAGCTAAACACTTGTGCTATGAAAATAGGACTAACTAGCTAGTCTGGGCTGAGATTCGAACCCGCGATCTTTGGATCACGAGGCGAGTGTCCTAACCACAAGACTAACAAGCTACTCAAGAAGGGAAGTTGAAGGGATAAACTAGTGTATGGTGACAAAATTGATAATAGTTTTTGATTTTTTAACAAAGTTATAGCGGTATGTCCTGAGATTACAATTAACTTGTTTAAATCCAAAATTTTGAATACCAGGCGCATGCAGTGAGAACATTGAAGCTTGACTTTTATTTAAACATATATTTGGAGAAAAAAAAAATCGAAATTAAATATTTATCTGGCAGAATATTATGAAATATCTGAATAATATGTTAATTATCGTGATAGGAATATTACGAGATATATCTCTTATTTCATTTTCTTTTCAAAATACAGGGAGTTGAATGGGTTTTAAAAAAAAATTCTGCACACAATATTTTTTTGAGACTACATGCGACCAACAAGAAATACAGTATTATTTAATCCAAAGTCAATAACAATCATTAAGCAGAAAATATAAAACTCAAAACAATATTTCATATCTCAAAATATCATCAATTAAACTGAATTATCATTTATTTTTATCTTTAGTTATTTTGCATACAAGTATTGAAAATTGAATTTTATTTTTTTTCAGGCCAGAAAGGGAAGTTCATACTTACAAGATGCATTCCTTCTTACCATACCAATTCTGCAAGTCGGTGCCACCTAATTTATCAATATTATCTAATATTTCGACCATACTAATATTTGAAACATCTGCAAAATTTGTGATTTTTATGTATGTATTGATATGAAGAAAATTTCTAATTAGCATTCTAAAAATACTCTTTTTATATTTTGTATACATAATTGAAAGAATATATGTTAGACTTAACATGGACCACACCAAACATTAGATTTTTTAACAGTCAGTCTTGATTATTTTTCAGTTATGTATTTTGTGATATGTATAGAAGATGTCAGTCCCATATCATGAGACCAAATAAGTTTTTTGTCATTTAAGGAAATTGTGCAATAAAATACATACTTGGTATGTGCTATAATGATCTTACAATAATATTGTTTGAGGAAGCATCCTTGGAGTACAGGCAGGCTCTCGTAAAATAAATACTAACCCTTTCCTATTTAATGTTCCAAACATTGTTGTAATGTTTCGCACCAATACTGCATTGACTGTCAGATCTGATTCAACAAACTTAATAATGTGGAAATCTGCAATACCGGAAGGATTAACTCGAGGCATCTTTAACCATTCCCATATGGAGCTAAAATAAAAATGCGTGACCCGGTGTCGTAAACTAGGTGTACTTTTACGACATTTAAGTTGGGTAAATACGAATATTTGACATCTATTACTTTATTATATTAGTCATTAAGGCTGGACATTCACTGCAAATGCATGTTTCGGCATTTTTTATGAAAATGTGGGTTTTTATTATTAATTTATATCAGAATATATATACTAGACCACAATTAGTTTAGACGATAACTTAGTCAAACCTTTAAACATTATTCATAATAATTAAGAAAATATAAGTATGTATTAATTGAAAGGCTGTGGCCAAGAAATTAATTTTCATGTCTTCAGTGTCTTCATCAAAATCAATAGATTCTTAATATTTACCATCATCATCATCATTCTTGGCACTACAACCCTTGGTGGGTCTTGGCCTCCTCAAT
The DNA here is from genome assembly GCA_016648135.1 of Agrypnia vestita. Lineage (NCBI taxonomy): Eukaryota > Metazoa > Arthropoda > Insecta > Trichoptera > Phryganeidae > Agrypnia > Agrypnia vestita. The sequence goes on from JADDOH010012996.1 coordinate 10,469, forward strand.
AATTTTCCTCCATTCATCTCGGTCTAGTGCCAGCTCTCTCCAGTTTCGAAGCTCATATTTATATGTACGCAGAATATGTTTTCTTATTAGTGAAAAGCGGACACATTGAAGATAAATTTGTACTAAAATAATTAAGAAATATTCAATATTAATAAAGCTATAAATTTTTAAATTTTCAAGAAATTTTTACATTTTTTAATGATTTTTAAATGCTTTTTTTCATATAAAGAGATGATTTTAAAAATATATTGTACTTACTCTTGACACTTCAAGCGTTAATTAAAAGTTAGTATATTTTATTAAAAATATGTTCAGTAATATGTAAAAATAAAAATTCAAAAGAATGAAATATGTCAATAAATGATGCAGTTTTAATATCAGATTCCGTGTGCCGTCGGAGCGGTGAACGTTCCTTCAAGGCCACTTATCCTTTTTCATAAAAAAATCACAATCAAACATGTTTTTATGACAAATTTGACATTAGTTATCGGACAAAAAAATACACGAGCATGAGCTGCTCTCGGATGTTTCCGTATATTTTAGTGTGGGCACTTTGTATGGTTTTTTTGTACGTAAAAATAAATATAGCGCTAGTGCAATGTTTATCCTATATTAAGTTTGCTGACGTCTTGTTCTCGTCTTGAAAGAGCATGATCCAATGACACCATACATCGGCATGTGATAGTTGGAAAATGAATGTCTAGCCTTAATATTTGTATATAAGTGAATATATGTATCAATTATTGTGTTAAAGTTCTGGAAACGAGAGAAAACATTGATGAATTCGAACAACGCCATAAAGACACGTCCTACTCGGCCACTACAGAGAGTAAGCCAGCAAGCAAAAATATACTTAAATGCAAATATACATGTTGCTAGAGCGTGCCGAAGACACTTGTAATTGGGATAATGGGCATAGTCTTCGCTATAATGTTTATTATCAGAGTATCATGTACCTATTATCCTGTTAGTGTCTCTAATAAATAAAGAATAAAAAAATCACTGCGCATCGCACTCTGCATACTGCACTAATACATGTATTGACAAATTAATGTTAGTTTCTTTGAGAATTTTTTATTTGCGTCCGGCATATATTTACAGATTCCAATACATAAATAAGTTATGGAGGGATGCCTAAAATGCGAACTCTGTATTTAGTAAAATAAAAATGAATAAAGTTAACAGCATCGGAGAACAAAGGTTGATTAATGTTGTAATTTTCAATTATAACATTGGATATATTTGATAATGTAGATCAAGCGTAAGATAGATAAAAAGATAAACAATAAAGTATGGTCCATTCATTACATAGCATCAGAGAAGTTTGAACTGTACGCATGTGTTTGCGAGAGCCTGTATTGTAAATTTGCCTATTATATGTATATATATCGTATTTCAATGTTTTGGAGACTTGCCTTACTCGTGCATTTGAAAACCTGTTGCCGTATTCACTTGCCGATTGTCCTAAAAGAATGCAGTGGAGAAGTGTGCATTTATTATGAAATACAGCTCGTAGTGACACCTCTTCACTCGTTTATACTTACTGCAAGTAATGACTCTTATAATTATATAACCTCATATGATAATATCATCATCAACGTGTGTCCATCTGTTGCTGTATATAGACCCCTCCTAATGTTCGCTGGTCTCCTCTGTCTCCCATTACATGCAAGCTACATTCAGCCACCTGCCTTATGTTGCCAGACCATCAAACTAGTGGGCGTCCCACACTTCTTATTCCCGTTCCCCGTTTCTATCCCAACACGTTCATTCTTTGGCAGAGGTGCCCGGCTCAATACCTCAGCAGTTACTTGAGTGATCAAATTTTTTATGTGGTCACTCGAGGAACTACCGAGCATTGTTCTTGCCATGGCTCACTGTGCTACTTCTAGCTGTGCATTAGGCAGTGTCCAAGTTTTAGCATCGTATGTCATCTTTGGAGGAATATACCAGTTGAAAACTTTAGTTTTGAGGTATTGTGGGTTATTTTGTGTTCCGTCTCGACGCCTGGAATCCATTATGAGAGAACAGCCTGCTGTTTCGCCACTAGACACGCGTTCCTACCCCCTCTGATTCCCTGTTTGCGACAATTTATTCCCGCTGGTATCCCTGTTTCCGGTTTCGTCCGCGCAACGGTTTTTCTTTCATATAACGTCGATGTTTCGCGCCATTTGGCACGCGTTTAGACACGCCAACTTTTGTTGTGATTTTTTGTGTTTCTATTGCAACCTACCCCCTTAATTTTTGATCCCTAGGTTAACAAACATTAGACTATACAAATTTTTAACATAGTGCGACAGGACGTTGATATTTTAGTGTAAATCCCGTGAATTTCGTCAAACGTTTTGTTAACAAGATGGCGGACGAGCAAGCTCCTTCGCCGGTATCCTCGAATGACGGATCTTCTTTCGAAGAACCGAGTTGAAAGAGACGCCGCGTAGCATACGACCCGCGTGTAGACCACCTGCTAAAACAGGTGACTGCTCTGACGGAGGCCTTGTTAGCGGGCGGCGCGGCCCCTGCATCAACAACGCCGCCAACGCCGGAACACGAATGCGCCCTTTATTCAGCCGCCGCCGAGCCTCAGAAGGGCGAAGAATACGCTGGAGTTCGGCAAGCTCAGCACGGTCGTGAAGGAGCCGCCAGTACCGAGAGCGGACCCGAAGCGAATCGAACAGATCTCGAAGTTGCAACACTTCGATTCCGAGAGTGGTCAGGCGTTCGCTATGCGGAAACGCAGAGAACCTACGTGGCGACTCCCACATTTGTGGAATTGTCGGTGAACGACGACTTGAGAAGGGTCGATAACGCGCCGAAACATACTGGCTTGCTGGAAAGATCGCTCGCCGCGCTTTCAAACGCCTTGCTCGCCCAGAGCCCTGAGAGACGGGATGCAATCGCTGGTGAATTGGGCATCCGAACCCGGCACGGATCTTCCGCTTCGGCTCTCTTCGAGCGGATTCAGTCGATGTTCACCAGCGATGCTCCGTACAATGAGATTTCGGACGACATCCTGCAGATTGTGTGCGGCAGACGGGCAGAGTGTATACTGAACCGGAGAAAGGCCATATTGGAGGGCTTCAAAGACCCTTTCGTGCGAGAAGGTGCGGCCAAAATCCCTCCAAGCTCGGGATACTTGTTCAATATGGAAGAGCTATCGGCGTATATCCTAAAGAACGGGGGCCAGGAGAAGGTGATGGTCTCGCCCGCAACCCGAAACCTGGCCCAACCGTCAACATCTCAGCCCCAGCCGTCAACTTCTCGTCGAGCTCCGAACCAGGGATACCTCCAGTCCCGTAAGCCCTTTCTGCCGGAGCCGAGGAACAGGGAGCGAGGCCCAGGGAACCCGAACAGGAGACCTATCCGGAAGGCAGACCACAGCCGAAAACCCGCTGGTGACCGTAGCCGTAGAGGTAGAAGATGACGCGAGGCTGAACAACCAGTTCTGGGGAGGACGCTTGAGGAGGTTCCAAAGCACGTGGAAGGAGTTCGGGGCACCACCTATAGTGCTGAGAATCCTCAAGGGCGCGAGAATCCCCTTTGTGGCCAAACCTCCGTTAGTCTTCCCCACCAGGCAGCTGTTGAGCAGCTTCAGCACGAAGGAGTCTCGAGACATGTCGAGTCACATTCAGGCCCTGAAGATGTCAGGCGTGCTGGAAAGAGCAGATCATTCTCCGAGCTTCATCTCAAATCTGTTTCTAACTCCGAAGTCGGACAACTCCCTAAGGCCGATATTCAACCTGAAGGCGTTGAATGCCTTTGTGGAGGCGAAACCCTTCAAGCTGTTCAACCACTTTCGGGTCCCAGACTTCCTCCAGCCCAAAGATTGGTTGGTGAAAATCGACCTAACCCAGGCATACTTTCACCTACCAATAGCGGAATCGCACCGAAAGTTCCTGAGACTGTACTACCAAGGGGAACTTCTCCAGATGACCTGCCTGCCCTTTAGGTTAGGAAATATGGGCAATTATGTTTTTTCGCAACTTGTTTTTGTGTGAAATTATTTTCAATGTTCAACATTATTTTATTGTCTGTATCGAGTGTTTTTATTCCTTTTATATTAACTCGTGGCGTCTGCTTGCTTGACGAAAAAACTTTGGATCGATTTTTAACCCTTTTCCCGTGATCCAATCGAGCTGAAACTTTGCAAGCAGACTCGTGGCGACGATCAAGAAGATCTTTCAAATTTTCGTTAAAAAAAATTAATAAATTTTTGGATTTTTCAAATTTTTAATAAATGTTTCATACAACTTACTAACCTGATTATAGTATAATTTTGGATTTTCGGAAATTTTTATTACTCCCTTCATAGCGTCGCCAAAACCAGTTTCCACTAGTAAATGAGAAAGGGAGTATAATAAAAACTTGGTTTTTATGGGTTACTTTTTTTTATTTCTATTTTTAAAATTATTTAATTTTTAATGTGTATTTCTTTAAATACAAGTGCATGCTGTAGATACTCTTTATTGGGGACTTGACATTAAAATCAAATATTAGTGTTAAACGCATTTATTATCAACATTTCTGTACGTTTTCTATGTACAGTTTTCTGGGATATTCTGCCCTGTATATATGACTTCTCTAGCTGACATTTTTTCCGATCTTCTGATCGAATCTCCTAATTTCTTGCAGGCCAATACTCCACATTGACATCATCATATACTCATCACATCAGCTCCGATGATGGATCCTACAATGGGATCTGAAACATCGGCCAGAGAGGACAGATATACTCGGCAGAATATCTCAGAAAACTACACACAAAAGATTCTGAATGGCCTTGAAAAACTGAGAACATTTTTATCTCTTACATGACTCATTAATTTGAAAAAAATATTTAGTGCCAAGTGTTAGTGTATGTGTGTTAGAGTGACTGGGGAGGGGAATAATAAATGCTAGTAATGTAGTGTACCCTGGAGAAAGAACAGTGGTTCTGGAACATGTTGGTGTTACCAACATTATAGTGGTTTGAACCAAGTGAATTTGTTTTTGATTTAATTTATAATAATTATTTTATCATAATTGTCATTTTAATTCTCTAATTGAAATGTACTTTTTCTATCTTTGATAATTTATTTAATAAATTATATTGTGGTTCTACAATATATTATTTCATTATTACCTCACATTATTTAAGGCCTGTATTAGAAGAGTTAACACCTTAAGGCACAATCTGAGAAAATGAGGTGTTAACATTTAATTAAAACTATTTATTAATTAATTAAGTTCAATTATAGAACGTTTCTCACAAAACGAAGCTGTGAGAAACATATATGGAAGTCCTTTTATGGCCAAAGGATGGCCCAGGGCTTACGACCTGTATGAGGTGGCATAAGTGATCACTCTACATTAAGCAATGTTCATCAATTCCATCATAATCAATAATTGACATTGACAAATCCAATAAGTGTGTTCTCAGAACATGCATATAAAAATACTATTTATTTAATTTAAAACTCTTATAAGAACGAAGCTTTCTCTTTATCATTCGGGTTGAGAGAGTGTTTAATTTTGAATAAAACAATAAGTATTCCATACTCTAAAACATACACAAGATCAAGCATTCAATACAGAGAGGACGGAGCATCACTATCTTCTGTCCTGACATACAACTCTCGCCTCATCCACTTTCATACATCTCTGTATAGAAGCCCGACGATTGTTGAGGCTCCTAATATGTAACTAATGCATCTTTATATTATACAATGATTATAAGAAATTTTTAGAAATTTTATGTTAATCAGTGATGGTCAAACAGTAATCTAACCTGTTATTCACAGTACATTTATTTGAGATTTGTGTCCGTGAATAGTAACCGATATATTACTATTGTCTAGTACGATGGTTGCCTGTTGAATTGCGAAAAATCATTATGCTGGAATATTATATATTATTGTTTTATTTATTTATTTATTTCAGGAAAAGTTAAGGCTGGACATTCACTGCAAATACATATTTTAAATGAATAATAAAAACCCACATTTTCGTAAATAAAAAACACCATAATATGCATTTGCAGTGAATGTGCCGCCTTAACAGCAAATCGTAAATTAACATACAAGAGATAAAAAATAGTAAATTATGCCAATTATGAACTTTCCACTTAAGATTGATTATTAAAGATATTAGCAAAGTGTGACATTATGACAATTTATAGTTTTATTATATATTGATAAGGGGTAAGGGCGGAGTGGGATGTAGGATTAGGATAAAGAAAAGAAGTGTATGGGAGTATATGGGAATATAAATTTTCTATATAATTTAAGTATTGTACATTATCAGCATCAATGTGTGAGCAGTAATCTGTTTTATTTTACATCCCTACTATAGGTCGACCACAATCAAAAAGTCATTCCCTAGCTTTGTCCGGTAAGAAGAAAGCGGGGCAAAGTTGCCTGGCAAGCCCGTATTACAGGCCTCAATATGATATTCCAAATAAATACATATTTTTTAGTTTAAAAAAAGTTTCTTACTAGAAACTAGTAAGAAACTTTTTTTGTGTTCATATTTTGCATCGTAACAACACACATATTTTTTGCGCACATCCTTTTGAATGCAGTCTAGCTATTATAGTGACAAGTAAATTTTGAGAATTATATTTAATATCGACTTCTCTGGTTAAATTCTTCAAATTATTATAGTTATAGGTAAATAAAACGCTGTTTGGTTTTAAAAATGTTTATAATATTCAAAATGGTAAATTTACAACTAAAAATATAACAATATATCACAATAATAATGGACGGAATCATCGATAAAAATGTTATTGCTTAAAATAATGGCTTTTTATACAAATTCTATACATATTTAAGTTTGTTATCGAGTAAGGACACTTGTATTTATTACAAAGCCGGTAGTTATTTTAGTTTTCTCGGCTATCATGCCATTTATTTTATTTGTCTATTGAAAATATACAAACTATATACTTGAATTGTTGAAGAATATTATCATAATTATAAAAAAAAACTGATGTAAAATTACTTGCAGAATTCATTTGCTTATTATGTAAATATAAGAAAATGTAAAAACGGTGCATTTCAAATAACTACTCTTAAGGCAATCAAAACCACACTGCAATACACTAATAATAATTAAACATGATCTACCTAAACAAATAATTGCAGGGTCATTTCATATACATAATAAAACTCCATATAGCCATTCTTCCCATAGGTTTATCAAGTTTTTATTTATTTTAACAACTTCACTAGGCGTGTGCCCGCAGTGCCCAATACATTCGTTCACTAGGACTTGAGATTCAACACTGGATAATGCTACAGGAATGAGAGTGGGAAAGAGCCAGAGGTGGTTGATGTAATTAACTTAATGTGTTACATCTCCATGAACAGATTTTTTTGTAGGGCAAATAAGTTTCACTTCTAACGTTTCACTTATAACTTCTAAGTTTCACTTATAACTTTGTATAAAATATATTTTAATTATAGACAAGATTACTTGGAGAAGAATAAGAATAAATTGACTCCACGACCCTGCATTATAGTGAAAGGAAAGTAATGCTATTAGGAGTACATTGCGATTGTTAGCAATTTCTGTTGGTGTTGTTAGATTACTAGAATGCCGCCAGTATAAATTGGCGTGCGAGGGAGGGTGTCCCTGTCGCAAAACAGAAGTTGCCAAGGCTTAAATTTATTACACAATACATAATATACAGTGTCCGGTACATTGACAAATATATTTTAAGATATTAAAATAGAAATTTGGTTGGGCAACACTAAAGAAACAAACCAGTAATGGCATGTCTTTATTCTGTGGTAATGGCGGCCGCTCTATCTAGAGTCCCGTCAAACGGTAATATTGGTTTTTGCTTTTTCAGCTTCGCAAAACTTTAAAACTATATTGGCAATTGTTCTTGCACCACCTGCAAGGTATTGCAAGACTGTTTTGGACATAATTCAGTGTATATTGGAAATCAAGATGTCACAGCTCACGCGCAAATAAGAGATTGAACTGAATGACAGAGCGAGGGGTTACCGCCGGGTGCAGGCGTGGCGGGTTTTAGTTCCAAAATCGCCGCACGCCAATTTACTTTGGTTAAGCTCTAATCATGATCACATAAAACAGTACGCTGACCTTCCTTCCAATTAAAACATTGCATATGTATGTACACGGTATATATTAAAACTACAAAAACATCTTGAAATCACTAAACACTCAAAATGATTTTGGTTTAATGAGGAGGTTTTTCTCGATTTTAATAGTAATTTTTACTTTGGATTATTAGAAATTAAAATAATTTTACATAAAAGAAATAACAAATTTTCAATTCAATTCACTATGAAAGAAATTTTCGTCTATCTTCCGACTAAAGATGTAAATTTTTTACACCACATTCAAAAGAATCAGGGCCTTAACCTTACTTAATTTAAACTTCATGAATACACAAATCCCTCTTGTTTTTAGACCATTCAGTCAGTTCATTTTATAATTTTGTATTTAAAATTGGTAAGGAAACTAAATGGAATTTTAACAATGAAAAGTTTACAATCTTCGTTTAATCATTTTTATATTTTCTACTATTGGTTATCCTTTACAAGTATGTAGGCAAGTATTATGAATTTAACCATGTCTTGTGATAAATTTCTACTACTTAATATAGTTTTTTTTAACAATGAGTCAAAATGTTGTTTTTCACAATAATTTAACAAAAAATCAGCCTGAAAATACACCAATTGCTATTTATTATACATAGATAAAGCTGAAAACGTGTGTGTATGTGTGGGGGGAGTCTTTATGTTTTCAATAGAATTGAAATTAATTGAAGATAGGAGGGTATTCAAGGGTCATCCTAGGGAGCCATCTATAGGCTACTCAGACATTTTTTTAGTATTGGAAAATATTTTTAGCAAATCTGCTTAAATTGATCTCGCAATTTCTTGTCTGGCCCTAGCAAAAATCTATAAGCTATTCTCACACTAAACTCTCAACCCTTGCATTACATTCTTCAAAACTATTTACAATAATAAATTGTCTTTGGTAAATTCTGGTAAAACGTAATCATTCCTTACTAAAAGTAAAATATAACTCGTTTAAAAAAACAATACATATTAAATACGTAAAATATTAAAGTACATTCTTTTTATTATGAAATAACAATAGATAGGGAAGCTTAAGTTATATTTTTTGTACTTTATAATGATTGAAAATGTAGTCTTTATAATAGGTAACTACACAAGTATAATCAGTAACTACGCAATACTTCAAATTTTTCTATAGCAAAATAAAATATTTATATTATTATCTGCTCCCAGAAACATTATTTGCGCCCAGAAACATATTCAAATTTTATTTGTAAATGGAAACCATAACATAAGGTACTTTACGACACTGCAGAAATAAAATATTTGTGGTTGAAAGTCTGAAATAGATGTCAGGTAATAAATAAAAATAATAATGACACACATACATTTATAATAATATAAGTAAAACCATTTGAATTTTTACTTAAGAAATCTGAATTAACTATGTTTTACGTAAATTCTATGTAAACAAATTCAATATAAAACTTGGAGAAAATAAATTAACATTTTCATACACATTTCTCGATTCACAGAAATAAAGGATCTGTAGATTTATAATTTATACTAGCTGTATCCTGTCAAAAATGACTGTACCCTTACATGCCGGTTCCTAAAGAATAAGTATTTACTTATTTATAGCTGACACCCATGAAATAGTAATAACGACTTTTATCAAAATATTTTAACATTTTTTTTATATTTCCTCTGCCGGCAGTTAAAGGTACTATTCTAAACCCTGGCGATTGGGCAGCACATGAAATGGTTCGCAAAAGTCCTATTTGTACTGTATTTTTGACAGGCGATGCAGGCTCGGCGATAGCAACATCGGTATTGTTGTCGCCTTCTTTTTTATCTGCGATTTCAAACGAAATCACGGGGACAGACAGACAACAAAATTATTATGTTTGATAAAACTCGTTAGTGATTGATTACAAGTTATTAAGTTCATGTTTAATGGTCATTACGTTAGTTTTAAAGTAGAATCAATAATTACGCATCACTGGTTCCTGGCAGTTTATTAAGTTCACTCCTGATGGCTTGCAAAAGTGGTAGAGCAGGATCGGTGGGAGACATGCCATCAGAATTTACTGGAACGGCTTCTGCAACTGTTCTGCGTTGAGCACCGGCACTTGTCGAACGAGACTGAGACAAAATTAATAAGATGTTAATAATCATTTTTATTAGAATTTACCAAGTGTTTGGCCATTCTGCGGAGAGCACATCAGCATGTGTTAATGTTATAAATTTAATTAGGGGTTTTCAGCAATTGTCACTTGACAAACAATTTACATAATTATAATCTCAAGAAATTTTGATGGGTTTAAACAAAATTCATACTTCTCACATAATCTGATAGTCAAAAATTTTACCTTAATTATCCTCATACACTATGAAAATTTTACACACAGTTTGAATTAGGGATACATCAATATGCACTTTTTCCGATACAATACCGATATTTATAAAAAAGTATCGACGATATCGATGCGTACAGTGAAGATTTCGAAAGGTGTAAAAAGTTCTGGGTTTACATTAGAAACAGACGAAATTACCTATATAATATTTATTTAGAACGTTTACTTTATAATGAAATTTAAAAAATTGTAATTTAACAGAACATTACGTTCAGATTATTATATAAGTAGCTTGTTGGTGTAGTGGTCATGACGCTCGCCTATAATCTTATGGTCGGTGGTTCGAGCCCCATTCCAGGACATCAGCAATTAAGTCCTATTTTTATAGGACAGGCTTTTGGCTTAGTTTAAGAATAGTAGGAATATCGACGCGACATGTATCCGTGTTCGGAATGAAATGCGGGGATTCCCCGATCGTAGATGAATTGTGCCACGTTTAAACATGAACGAATTAAGCACAAAGATGGTGTGTTTACACATAGATTATCTATAGTGCGAAATTCAAAATTTAACAGTGTATCGGCAAATTAATATCGCCAATTCCAATATAGTGACAAACCCACGATATCGCCGATATATTGGTATTAGATGCATTCCTAGTTTGAATAATTTCAGAAGTATCTGTTAGATACCCAAGTCATACATTTTCTACTTCAGAGAATAGAATCCAAAATAAAATAAAGAAAATAGGTAGGTGACTTGTGCTGTGCTGGGACTGACTCACCACAGGTACATTAGTGTGGGAGCCCCACGCTGTCCCTTGTCTGGGCAAGGGTGGGCGGGGCGGCAGGGCAGTGAGGGGCCGCTCTAAACGCAAATCGTGTGCGTGAACTCCCGCCGGATTACTAGAAAAAATTAAACATCAATTTAATGGAAAAGATTGTAAAATCATAATATATTTGATTTCGTACCTACCAAATGAAAAATAATTAGTTTAGTCTAGCGCAATCATATTATATGACTCGATCCGCCACGTAAAGACACAAATTTCAACTTTTAAAGAACAAGAGAATGAAGCCATTACAATAATTAAATTTACAAAAGGATGATTTCAATAGCTTTAAAAATACTTAATAATTACATGTTTAATTCATGTCGGGGCTATTATCATACATATATGTAACCATTCCATCAACATCATTCTTTGGTTGGGATCACAGACCATCAAAATATAATGCCATGAACTAAAAGATATTTCCTGGTTAAAATTTTGGTTCCACTGCAATTGACTCGTTTAAAAAAATTACTAGGAGCTTGTAAATTTTGAAACAATTATGAAAAGATCAAAGTAAAAACTCTTAAAAATTATAATGTCTTAGTAAATAAGCTGCGCTTTGTGACATTTTTACTTGAAGAGACTCGGTTCGGTATGAAATAAATAAAAAAATGTCTCTTGAAAAAAATATGTTTTGTTTTCGAAGGGATTTAATTATGCAATAATAAATACCTACTTTATTATTAATTATTTTTTTTGAATAATCACGGTTTTTCTGAATTTTTAAATCATTTATTAGAAAGTGATCACGGTTTTGATAAAAATTTAGGACTTTCTATTTTACAATAAATAATTTTGGTCTGAAATTGAATAATTTAGTCAATCAGAAATTAGTAAAGCATGTAATAGTACACAAAATATTATTAATAACCAATTAAATTTAACTACTAGCCTAATTCTAAAATTTTTTCCAATTGCGAGTAATCAAGAACTTCAGTAATAATATTTAAAAATAATTTAGAAAAACAAGAAACAAAAGACATTTTATTCTTATATTTTGACAGTTATACAATGAAAAGGTTTTTCTGAAACATAAATGTAAATAATTAAATAACAAAGTAGATATATATAAACAATTCAATCAATTTTTTTTTATAAATACTTTAACTGAATTATAAATGTGACTTAAATATATCTGAGAAGGGTTTAGTTCAACTCTGCACAATTTAATACTCTTTGGTTGGGATCCAAAAACTTCCATGAGAATGCTGCTTGATACCGGCAATGTCTTAGAAGCAGAATGAATCCATCAAACGGATAATTTTGCTTAGCTGTCTACATAATACAAATTAAATTAACATAGAAAGAGAATTAAACTCAATGAAAAAAGTACGTACAAATTACCTTACAAGAAATATGTATGTTCTGCAAGGCATTTTATCTGTGCTAATTTTAAAAAATTTATGCATAATTTTACGTAGGAGTATTTATGCTATTATTTTTGTATTCATTGTGAAATGGTCCAACAGTTTTTTACAAAATGCAATACACCAAGTATGATGTACATAATATTCCAGGAAAACAAAATTACGAACTGTCCCATAATCATGTTCTTTTCACAGCCATTCGGAATATTCTGGTTAGATGTCCAATAACCCTTAACCCTGCTCAGGTACAGCTGTGGGTACATGCGGTGTTTGACAGCTACAAATGTATTCGGTGTAACATAATCATTACTTAATGCAGTAAAACCTCGTTAATTCGAAATTCAAGGGACCCAAAAGAAACATTTCGAATTACGTGGAACCCCGTTAATTCGATATTCAAGATACAAAAAAAATTAAAAATCGCAATACAATTGCGAAATTCGCCAAAAATCGTAAAACTCGTGAAAAAAGTCATTAATTGAGTGAAAAACGTCTGTATTTTTGCATATTTCAAGAAATCATTCTGAATCGCAATATTTATTATGCTAATACGAAGTCGACGACATTTATATTATTAAAGTACCCGATATTGATATATTTGTTGTTCTCATTTGCGAAAAAAATCGAGATATTTTTTTCAATTTCGTCAAATTTAAAAGAAAAATCAAATTATGTGAACTAAAACATATTGATTTATTGCGCAAGGGGCTGAAAATGATTTCGAATTACAAATTACCGGGGTTTTCGAATTATCGACGTTAATGTACTATGAAATTAGCATTTTTAGGGTTTTAAAAATTTCGAATTAACGGGGTTTTACTGTACATCTCAAATGTCTTTATTCTGGTATTTGTGTGACAATACATACGGGTGACTTTATGTTGGCATAGATATTAATACATACATAAAAACACATTGAATTTTGATGTCTGCCAGTGCTCATTTCTCATAGACAATTTTTTGTTTAGTGTTAAAATTTATTTGATTCTCTATAATGTAAAAATGAAAGCATTCTTTTAATTACAGAGAATTTATTTTTTTAAATTATTACCTCTCCTTGGCAGAATGTCTTCTAGCTGCATCCAAATTATGGGATTCCGTTAATTGATCACTTCTAGGGAGATTTCTGGCTACTTCATCCATACGTGGCTGAGGTCCCGTAGATTTAGGAGTGTTACTTCCACTGCCGAATAAGCTAAAGGCATCATCGACCAGCTCGCTGAAGCGCTGTCTCATCTTCGAAATGTTTGCTCCGCCGTTGTTATCCAGTGCTTCATTTCTGGGATCCATTTTGCTATCTGAAAAATTAATGCATACTTAAAATTTTGCAATATTGAAATATTTTTACAATCATGCTGCAATATATGGAACAAACAAATGGACGTAATTATGCAGAAAGCAGCCAACCCAAAAAACATGGAACTGAGAAAATGGCTTCTAAAAATTTGAATCTACAAAAACCTAATATGTCGATATTTAATGCATTATTGCACATTTTTTTTGCATAGGGCTTATTGTAAAGATATTTTTTATGGTTTTTATATGTAATTATAAGAATAAAACTTTTATTTACAAAGATATGACGCGTTTTACAGGTTGGTTTCTTTCTGCAAAATGTCAAAATGTACGAAAAACAGGACTCATTTTGTTCTATGTGGGTTGGCTGTATTCTATGAAATAGGAGTGACATTATTAAATGTCAGTTATTTTGTAGGTACTATGTTGCTTGGATTTATTCTACACATATTTTTATTTTATTTTTAATATTACATTTAAGTATAAGCATGTTTGTTTGTTTAATCAGTTGTCATATTTGTTCCAAAATTTCTTTTGTATAAAAAAGTGTTGTCTGTCTTGCTGGTGGTTATTAAATTAATAAATAAATGAATAATATTTTTTTTTTCAATAATTTCATCCAGGTAAAAATCATCAAATCACTTAGGTAGTTACTGGCGGCAAAATTGAAAACTTATCTTCGTTGTGTCACGGCAGAAACCAAGTAAGCTTTATCTAGATTATACATTATTTTATAATAATTGTAACTAAGAAATGACTATTCAAAGCATATTTATATGTATATATATATATATATATATGTGTGTGTATAATATTTCATGCAAATCTCATTTCAACTTCTAAACTTTGGATTTGAAAATCCTAGCACAATTTTGTTTTTCGGAACACAAAATTTTGACTGAAATAGGTACTGATAGATAAAGTGATACTCTTTCAGATGCATACATACCAACAAAAATAGTTTATTTTTAAAGGTAATACCCAATATCAAAACAAAGAAACGCTCATGTAAATTACTTTAGCAAGTGCAAATAAAATAATCTGGATAATCCCCACAATACAAGAGCCGCTACAGTTAAGTCAATAATTTGTATTATTAACATTTAAATTTAACTACACAAATAATATTCTTAATTGCCTAGTTGGTCGAATAACCCTATTCTTAGAATCCAAACAATTGAATTAGTATAAGATTACATTTCATGAAAGGCTTAACCTGACATTTCCTGGAACAAAATAAGTGCATTGACATTCCTTTTGCATGTCATTGCCATTATTTTATTTACTTCGGGAATTCCAAATATCCCCAATTGCTTAAACAAATTTTTATTTTATAATTTTATGAATAATGTAATGTGAATAATGTAAATGGAGTGATTATAGCAAACGGCAGACTGAATAGTACTGTACAATGTACATATATATCCGCATTATTGACCATAAGCAAACCACAGAAAAAGTCCAAGTGGCTTGGATGTTTTCTATGAATTTGGTAAAGCATGGAATTAACGGTACTATCGGAGGCATAGAAAACGTTCAACCCACTTGGATGTTTTCTGCAAAATGATCTTTGGGTAATAACAAAAATCGCATAATGCGTCCATACCACATGGATGTTTTATGCATTAATTAATAACAGCGATAGCCGTGATGTGGGTTAGAAAAATCTTGAATATACAAAAAACTATAGCATAAAGAGCATGGACGATTTCAGCATATAAAGATATCGTAGGAAGCTGTCCAAACCCGTACATAACTCATTTTTAGCATTTTGTGGGTTGGCTGCTTTCTGCATAACTACGTCCAAATGAACTTGGGTTAAAATTGTAATTATTTTTATACAGGAAAAATGTGTAGAAACTTTAATGTAGAGTTAATAAGGAACACATTAAGGTGTTTAAGTAGCAATAATCATTCCGAATTTGCGAATCATGTTTTGGTTATGGATCATTCTTTTGATATTAAATTTTTACAAATTTTACAGAATTAATTAGTAGAATCAGTAAGAAATTTTAGAAATAAATATAAAAGTAAATTGAATATTATAAATAACCAGGTCCTTTTTACGAATAGTTATCTTTTAAATTTGTTTTCATGTTAGTTTTTCCATATACTATTTTTTTATATTTTTACTGTCTCTACTTCGATTTTTGATTTTTAATTTGTTAGTATATTATTGTATCCTGACGAAGGGACCATTGGCCCTGAAATATCTTGATATTTTCAATATATAAGTGGTGAAAACAAAGTACATTTTTATTAATTAAATTAAAAAATATTTCATGGTTGCATGTCATCTATAACTCAAAATTATTAATTTATAATAAACATTTTTTATGGTTTTAAGATGTTCTATTTCATTAGTTCGCACAATACAATAATTCGTACAAGATTGAATAAATACCTTGAATCCTTTGTCTGTGCATATACCAAATTCTCGGACTGACGACTCCCGGATCCTTGTCCATACTTCCCAGTCTGATTAGATTTGATGGGTTCTTCAATATACCGGCCAAACCCTTCTCTTGTGGGTCTTTTTCTCTCTGACTATCATTGTTGCCATCTCCCGTTAGAGCTTCTTTACTCCTACGCAGAGCTGGATCAGGTTGTTGACTCCTGGGCTGATGAACTGGTGAGTCCATGTCCAGATGTCTCACACAGAGGGGTTCTAGCACTTTTGACAGAGGTTCCACGGCATTATTTCTAGAATGAAAATATGTCACCAAGTTGTGATGGATATATTAAACATTTATATCCAAAGAATCTATTGGGATATCAATAAAAGAAACATAGTATGTACAAAAATGTCCTTAGGTTTTCATGGCCGTTCAGAATCTTCTGTGTATAGTTTTCTGGGGTATTCTGCCGTGTATATGTGACCTCTGTTCGGATCCTATTGCAATGTTCTAGAGATACTAAAATTGTGGCATATAGATGCAAAAGTGCCACAATTATGGTCTACATGCAAATCTAATAAGTCCTCCATATGCAAGCATTCAACTTTGAACTTTAAAAAATATTCACGCTCAATTAAATAAATTTATTTAAATAAATGCAAAATTCAAATTTGTTATTTTCGATGTTTACAGTCAACTTTGTGGTTGGACATAATTATAAATTTTAATTAAACAGTTTTGTATTAACCACTAAACTAATAACTCTAAGTTTACCGATTTCGATACCACCGTGTCTTCATCAGAACGGACGCAAACTAACTGTCCATTATCTATTCTAGTAAACGAGTACTAAACTAGTATTCTAGTAAGCGAGTGTCACAACCACTACATCAACAAGCTACTAAAATATATTTGTTTTCAAAGAACACAGCACCTTATTTTATTAATTGCGAGTGTATTCAGTGATAACAAACCTGGGAAAAGACTTGACAGAAGGCATCGAAAGGTAGGAAGTCGGGCTGACCACTCCCTTGGGTCTGCGCACGACAATACTGCTACAGCTTGTATCTGAGGAGGCTGGATCGGTGGAGCGTGAAGAGGGGGGGCCAGACACTAGGAACCTCTGCAGAGAGCCGTCTCCTCGGATCTCCACGGGACTTTCTGTGCGGGGAGTGTACTCCGCTATACCCACTGAAAACCATTATATGTGTATATTGATTAGAGTTTGTCACTTACTTTATGGTATCTACAGAGGATCTTCATGTACCTACCATGTATCGCATCTCACTTCATATTTATTAATTTTTTGACTTCTGTTTGTCTAACATTTCAGATTAAATAGTTGTGGCTTTAGATAATGTTTGAGTGCCACATGTTGAGTATCGCTGTCGATTCGAGTTCGCACGCTAGTTAGCATTTCTGTATCCTTCTACCAGGCGTGTGCAGTGGGAACATTGAAGCATGACTTTTTTGTAAACGTATATTTTGGAAAAAAATATAAATCAAATATTAATGCTACAGATTTTTATGATTTATCAAAATATGAATACTATGACAACAATTTTGATAGAAATATTACGAAATATATGCTGTGTTCCGATTTTTTTTCCAAATAATTCCCACTACACGCCCCTGCCTTCTACCAATCTAAAACTGATCTCTTATTAAATAAAGTATTATTAAAGTAATTCCAGACCAAAATATCAGTAAAGTATACATGGTATTGAGATTTCTCTGAGATATGGACACAAATGAAATGTAAAATGTTTCAGAAGATTTCTGAAGGCGTAAATAAATAAAGATATTGTCACATATGTAAAATACAATGAGTATTATTATATAGCGCAATTGTAATATAAGTACACAATACCTTTTTTGGATCTAATTCTCCTGTGTTTTGTTTTATTTTTCTTATTGACTACGGCGTATTCATTCTGCATTTGCTGCTCAAAAAGTCTCTGTCGTTGCCTTAGAGTTGAGTTCATCTGTGACAAATCTGAACCGCTCGATGTACTGAAAACATTTATCAAGCATTAACTGATTGATTTTACTTTAAATATTGAGTAAATTTTGAAATTTATTCAATGTCAGACTTTTTCAAGTTAATTTTTACAATTAAAATTGTTAAATTGTTAAGTGCTATTAAACCCTAGACTATAGTATAGAGCGTAGTACAAATGTTGCTACATATATTTAACAATAAATGAGCATTTATTTTATGGCAACATTAAAGTGGCCATCACGGCCCTTTATTATGTAAATAGATTCTGATATGCGATCAAGGAAATTATAAGAACTTTATTCAATTATTTCTTTTTAATCTTTGAAAAAAGAATGTTGCGTTTATTTCGAAACTGTGTTATTATGGACTAATATCATTTAATTTTATTGAATTTGTGTGCCTGGGAAGTATGTTTAACAGGAACGCATAGTTGGAGAAAGATATCGGAAGGGTAACTAGATGGAATAAAGTGGAATGCAGTTATAATGAAAACTTATCACTGGAGGCAAGATTAGTTAGTAGTGGTATCAAACTGCAGGCCAGTTAGATTGAGCGCAGTGTATAAATGCATCAGCAGATGATAAAAAGAAATACAATATGAATTTTGATGACATCCAAGAAAGACTTAGTTAGATTTTGAAGATTATCCAATTAGAAGTCACAATAATCCTCACATGAGATGATGCGTGAATGAGGCGATATTATGTGTTAATACAGAATAGTAGGGTATTCTAACCTTGCGGAAAAGCAATATAATGATTAGTAAGTCTATTATACCTTCCACTGCTTCCCGCAGAGCTAACTCTATTGCTGAGATAGTGAGGGCCGCGCACGTAACGCCGTGCAGGGCTTACATAGCGCTCCTCTGTCACTTGCGTCCCTTTCTGTTTGCTGGGTGTAATAACACTTATCAGCTGCAAAAAAAATTGTGATGACATAAAATTGAGTAGCATATCGGCATAGTGTTATGATTCTCGCATAGTGATCCAGTGGTCACTGTGGTCGGTGGTTCTAGCCCCGTTCCAGGGCACCAGCAAGTTAGTCCTATTTTCATAGAAGATGTCAAGAGTTTAATAACAAAAAAAAAAGGTTAATAATTTAATTAAATGGTGTTCATTAGTCACAAGAAAAAATTGATCACAATATACAAAACCCAAAGCAAATCTAAAACAACTAGGATAAGTCTTATGCTGTCTCTGACAGAGAAACCTATAAAGTAATCTTGAAAAGAAAGCAATTTTCATTACCTTCCCATCCTTTTCCGCCGCGTACGCCATATTCTCTTTCCCCCTCTCTCTGTTATCCTCGCTCACCCTAGAGATCTCTCGAAGCACCCGAGTGGTCCCCGAAGATTTTCTCCGTCCCCCCGTGAGGCGGCACGCGAGGAATGCGATAATGATCAGTAGCAAGATGGCCGCCAAGGTGATGGAGCCGACAATCAGCCACGTGTCTTGCGTGTTGCCAGCGCGGGCAGCACCATTGATGTGCTCCGTTGTTTTCAAATATGCTAGAAATACAAAAACGTGTATAGTAAAACCCAGTTAATTCGAACCCTGATAATTTTAAATCAAAAATTTTCAAACACTCAAGTCCCAAAATGTTAATTTCATAGTAGATTAGCCCCCACAATTCGAAAACCTCGATAATTCGTAATTCGAAATAATTTTTAGCCCCATGCGCCATAAACCAATATATTTTAGTTCTCATAATTTGAATTTTTTTTGAAGTTTGACAAAATTAAAAAAAATATTTCGATTTTCTTCGAGAATAACAAATACGTCAATATCGGTACTTGAGAAATAGAAATGTCGCAATCGTTGTATTCGCATAATAAATATTGCGTTTTCGAAAAGATTTCTTGAAAAATGCAAAAAATTTGACCTTTTTCACAAAATTAATGTCTTTTTACTTCCTTTCTTTTAAATCGTAGCATCTGCTTGTCTGCCGAAAAAACTTTGGATCGATTTTTGACCCTTTTCTTATGATCCAATCTAGCTGTAACTTTGCAGGCAGACTCGTGGCGACGATAAAAATGATCTTACAAATTTTCATTTGAAATTTTTTAATTATTATAGTATAATTTTGGATTTTTCAAAATTTTAATGGTTTTTATTATTCCCTTTCGAAGCGTAGCCCGATGCGTGGAGTTGGCGCGAAACCTGTTTCAACTAGTAAATGAGAAAGGGAGTATAATAACTTGGTTTTTATGGATTAGTTTTTTTCATGAGTTTTGTGATTTTTGGCGAATTTCGCAACTGCATCGCGTTTTTTTCATACCTTGAATTTTGAATTAACAGGGTTCCGCATAATTCAAAATGTTTTTTTTTTGGGTCCCTTGAATTTCAAATTGACGAGGTTCTACTGTAAAATTTCTTATAAGAAGAATGAAAGTGAAAAATGCTAACATTTATTTGAATCAAGATTACCTTAATTCGGCTCATTTAAAAAATATATTAGTGTATGATCTAGTGAAAGAAGTATTTAAATTTTAGATCCTCTAGACATAGATAAGTACTGGGAGTACGCAGTGTTTAGGCACTTCTATTTTTGGAGTTTGTGATATTTTGACCTTGAGGATATGCTCCAGCGTTTCAAATGCTGTCCAACCCAATTGAATGCATCTCTTTGCTCCGTTCTCTTGATTCAATTCTCCTAGTGGTGATTTTTGACCTTAGAAGTTATTTGCGCACAAAAAAAAACAATATTGCCTGATATTCCACACGTTTACAAACAATAATATTTTTATATGTATATTCTAAGAACACAACTACTTGATTCTATCCACAAGGGATATTTATTAATTAAGATAAATTACATAAGTCTCATAGAGATGAAGCTATTTATGTGGGAAACGTGTATGGAATTGTAGGGTGGCCCAGGGCTAACAACCTCTACGAGCTAGCTTGAGTGATCACTCTGCAAAATGTAACGTTCACCAATTAATTAAAAAATACATAGGTGTCATTACCCGAGGCGAAAATCTATGTATACTATGTCATGTGAAGGACTATAGGTGTCTCTAGCATAGTCAATTCGAATATATGAAGGAAATTGATTTGGTACACAAAAATTTGATAATGTATGGATGTTTTTTGCGGTGGAATTGGTGAACGTTACATTATGTAGAGTGATCACTTAAGCCAGCTCATACGGTCGTTAATCCTGGGCCACCCTATAAAGACTTCCATATAAATAGCTTTGTCTCTATGAGATTTCTATAATATTATCTTAATTAAGTTATAAACAGATTTAGAAATACACATTATGAAGTAGTTTATTAGTTTGTTACTTCCTGTTTGCATTTAACATGTCTGCCATATCTTATGTTG
>JADDOH010012998.1:0-23240 GCA_016648135.1 Agrypnia vestita
CCAACAGCGTTCCTTAATATTGTCTTGCTTGGCTATGGAAGGAAAGATTATTTGTAATAAATTGTCAAAATCAGTTGTTGTCATTCGAGTGAAATTGACAAAAGATCTGTCAGAAATTCGAAGATCGCATAGAATATCCATCCTTCTTTCTCTTTGCAGTAAATAATTTCGCACCTACCACCTTTTTCCCCTCTTACGTTTCGATAAACTCGTTAAAATAAATAGATACGCAGCTGTCAACATAACCTCATCGGGCAACAAGTGATATGGGAGACCCGGTGTGTACACGTCAAATGACCGCGTCATTGTCCCCGAAACATGAGCGTAGATGTTGATGCGAATACATGGCTTTAGACTTATTTATGCAGACTGTAACATGACACCCTACTTTCTCCATGTATGATTCCTCCTCCTGTGATCTCCTGTGTCATGATCTCCTGTGATTTATACACGTGATGTCATTCAGGTAATTCGAGATTCTCCGTGCGAATGATTGCACTGGGAAGCTCGAAGATCTTCCTGAAGCATCCTGAGAAGGGCAGTATTCGTGAGAGTGGTAAGAAGCTTTTCAATCCAATTCAATTTATTTAATAATGTGTACATTACAAACAAAGCGTTCAAGGCATACATATTATGTAAGTACATATAACAATATTTAATTAATTAAAAATAACGTAAAATCTGGTCAAAGGCGTAGGAGAATCCTGCTTCGGAAAACCCCTTCAGACACACGGAATATATCAACACACAAAGCGATATTGTTCAGCATAGCGATAGCTCTTTCTGACGTTTAGGCGCAAGATGACGGGCGGATCTTTCGCCGCGTACCAACACGCTTTGTTCTTATTTTACTTTTGTACTTTTATATTTCACTTGTGTCATTGTAAATTTTAACTCGCCCTCAGAGCTTCTCTCTGGGTGGAAATAAAAAGCCATCTACATACTTTCTTTTATTCTGCAACATCCGCAATGCCTTCTCCAAATTTTGATTGCCTCACTTTTTTGATAATTTTGTTTCTGTTATATGACAAACGTTAACTAGAGACTCGGCAGTGCATTCCAATTATGAAAAGTTCTCAGCTGAAACTATGTTTCATTTGGGACACAAACTTTTGATCGTAATGCAGTAAGGATAGTAGCATAATGAAGCTTATGTTAGCCGTATTTACACGTGGTGTTTTAAGGTGGTTCGGGTGCAAATCTTCCCAGACCTCCAGTAACTTAGCACGTTCGCTGATTGTTCATTGACTTCGCTGCTGCGGGGGAGAGTGTGAATGCCAGGTAATCAGACATGAACCGTTCTCGGTCGTCATTACAGAATTTAAAAAAAAAGATCTAGGATGATCCAAGCCCTTCGACCTGCGTACCTTGAATGGCATTACAACGACAGTATAATTAATCCTCGTATTTGCGGGCCTCGATTCAAGAATATTTAAAAACATTTAACAGATCAAATTCCGGTCCATTTTTAATTTGTTAAAATTGACTCTCTTCGTTTTTCAATAGTTTTTGTAGAAAAAAGTGTGCACTTCTAAATAAAATTATAAATAAAAATAAACGTAAATAAAATTTAATAATCCATATCCTTAAACACACTCAGAAAAAACCTTTTTCATGTTCACAGTGCAGTTATTCTTGCAAACAAAAGTTAGATTTAAGAAAACATGCGTATAAGCACACTGGGGTAAAGCCTTTTTCATGTTCCCACTGTAATATTCGTGCATTGAGAAATCAAATTTAAAAAGACATATCCTTACCAACACTCGCGAAAAACCTTTTTCATGTCTACAATGCTATTATTCTTGTAAACAAAAGTCAAGCTTAAAAAGTCATGCGCCTACGCATACTGAGGATAAACCTTATTTATGTTCAAAATGTGAGGTTTTCTTTTACACGGATTTTGCTGGAACGTATCCACAGTACAAAACGAGAGTTGGGTGTAACTTGTTTTGTACTTTTGATTTTCCTTACAAAAATTAAACCTACATCGAAAATAAGACTTAGTTCGTTGTTTGGCTATGAAATTAATATAAGACCGGTCTTATATTCGAGGAAACACGGTAATTATTATAATTTCACCTACCACATTTATTCATTTTTAAGTCATAATTTTGCCGAAAATGGTTCATTCGCATATACGCAGCTGTCAACATAACCTCATCGGGCGACAAGTGATATGGGAGTCCCGGTGTGTACACGTCAAATGATCGCGTCATTGTCCCCGAAACATGAGCGTAGATGTTGATGCGACATGCCTAGCGGAATGTTTCGCGATTTGTCCCCTAGTGAATACATGGCTTTAAATTCAATACTAACTGTAGGAGTACTAAGTGAATGGGTAAATAGTATTACATTTAGCAATTAAGGCACTTGCTTCTCCTGCTGGCTATGTGGAGCCTTTCTAGATACGGCCACCTTTTTTTCTCATTTGAGCCGAAAATCATAGGAAAGCCCAAAAGTCACCACACTCGCCTGGTCAAAGAAGCAATTGAAATATACAAGCACCCGGTAAGCAGTAATAGGGATGACGGTCTCAAGTTAAAAACCTCGTGGTATCCAGCGCTGCAGGAGAAATCAAATCGACGATCCGCACAGTCCGGCATTCGTTAGTAGATACACAACACACTACATCAAAACACTCACACCATGCTTTCGACACGGTACTGCAACCCAGTACTTAACCTATCACAAACTTGGACACACCCTGATTTCGGTACGGTATTGCAAGGCAATACTTAACCTACACTTCAACACACATATCACATCAGCCCTGATGATGGACCCTGCAATGGGATCCGAAATGTCGGCCAGATAGGTCGCATATACACGGCAGAGTATCCCAGAAAGCTATACACAGAAGATTCTGAACGGCCGTGAAAACCTAAGGACATTTTTTACCTCTGTTGTTAATTTTTATTTTTATTTGAAAATACAGGATAAGTAATTTTTTATGTTTTAACCTTTTTTATTTTCGAAATCGTTGAATAAGTC
The DNA here is from genome assembly GCA_016648135.1 of Agrypnia vestita. Lineage (NCBI taxonomy): Eukaryota > Metazoa > Arthropoda > Insecta > Trichoptera > Phryganeidae > Agrypnia > Agrypnia vestita. Next base: position 2,992 of record JADDOH010012998.1, read on the forward strand.
CCCCTATTTAGATATATTTTTCATGCTTCCTAAAATTTTGACTGGTTTGGTGAACAATATCCGTTTTCAACAATTCACTAGTGACTCCGACAGTTTTTATACAAGGAGATAAGACATTAACAGTGGGGCGCACATTCCTTCGCGCTAGTTCGTTAGTTTGGTGAAATATTCCGTGTACAAGTTAGATGAGAATTACAGAATAATAATCCCGTGAGAATATTATAATATACCTACGACGAGATGGAATTTGAAAATATGTGGCGGTCAAAGACGCATGCATATACACGAGTAAGGAGGTACCGAGTACATCAGCACCTAAACACGAAAGGCCGTCGCTCTCGGTACAACGGTCGAAATCAGAACGCTGAATTCGGGAAAGAACGACAATGGAAGCGTGGGCAACGAACGAGGACAAAGGCGAGAATTTCTAGAGGGCATGAAGAGCGGATGAACTCACATTGCTGACCAGACTATATATTACCCACACGAGCGGCCGAGTAAGACGAAGTCATAATACACCGAGTCCTTTGTCCACAACAACTATAAAAACGGTAGGCTCCAGAGCAGATTATCTCACTTCCCCAGCGGACGGCTCGTATAGCGGAAGACCTCGCCGTCATACTGTGATGATATTGACTTATTTAAATCGATATTGATGAGAAGCTTGTACTGGAATGGTTGTCTACTAAAGTTTATAATAAAGAGAAGCTTCACAACCCGTTAAATATTCTGTAATTATATGTTTGCCGGGTAAGTAGGTGCGGACGAGCCTTTATTGTTCGTGAGACGTAGAGGTATGCCGCGCGTGTGACGCGTGCTTTACCTTTATTTTGACTAAATCGGACGAATCGCCGACGCGGCCCAACAGCGGATCTGGCCAATGAAAGGCGTCCTGAGATGGTAGACTTTTACTTTTACACGCAAGTTGGAAAAAAAGATGGCGGGAGATAGGGACTATATTTAGCGATACAAATTTGAGAGCGGCCCTGGAGTTTTCAGCCTTGAAATCGGCCGAAGGCCTTGTCGAAGGAAGAAAAATTAACAGGACCGAGGAAAAAGCCGGAGGTTTATAATAATTCCGAGGAGATTTGGAACAGTGAACAGCTAAGCATTTCCAATATTATTTATTTCTATTGCCTTTTATGTGTATTCAATTTAGAACTTTCTGAATTGTAACAAATTTTGATACACGCTGTGATTTGTTTCGTTATGTATTTTGGACCTAGAGATAATTATTACACTTGTAGAAAGCAGATAAGCATTTCCAATATTATTTATTTCTATTGCCTTTTATTTGTATTCTATTTAGAACTTTCTGAATCGTAACAAATTTTGATACATGCTGTGATTTGTTTCGTTACGTATTTTGGAGCTGGGGATGATTATTACTATGCGCGCATCAGATTTAATATGTAATGAATCGTAATTTTGCGGCTGGTATGTAATTTTCAAATACGTCGCGGCCCAAACGGATGTATCTTTATGCAGGGGAATTTTATGTTATCTGTGCTGACGATTGAATGCACAGATTTCTATATGATTTGCCTAGTAGCAGTATGATAATTGTTGTATTGCGTGGGTGGTGTCGCAATCCGGTCTTCAGCTAAGGATCACATTTATATTATCTATTACGGTTAATTATTTTTACTAACGAAATGTATTATTTTGGGAATATTTGAGATCGGGATAATTATGTGTAATTAGTATCACGATTGTCAGTGTGATATAAATTCAAATCGTACGAGAAATTTCCTCCAAATAATATATTTTAAAATGCACCTGGATTTTGTACTTATTTTATTGTAACATGAATGTATGGTTTATTAGACTCGTTAGATGTTTGTATTGCGTATCATTGGGCAATCGTTTTAAATACTGCTCCTATAAAGACGTATTTCGAATAGTATATATTGTATCTATTTAGATTTGGTCGCATTTATTATTTCTAGTAAGAGTTTTGTATTGGTGCTATGCTCCATTATGAGGCGAGAATGGTTCATGTTCATGGCTCGATTATAATGGGTATTTTTGCCGCTTAAGAGATAGATCACGACTGGCCAATTTTCAAAATATAAATACTAACAAAAAAAAAAAAATATTAGCTTCATGTAAATATACTTCCGAAGTTCCAAGTTCGACTGAAAGTTTTCATCTAGTAGCTTAAGGCATAAAGCGTGTGCTTAAAAGGCACAAAAGTAGTAATAAAGTTCAATTCGGTAGCTTAAAGTCTCAAGCTTTGGGCTTTCGTAAAACTTATATATTATTAAACTTTATTGTTAGGTATTTAGCTTAAGTAGCCAGACAGGTTACGTTACAATACCTTCGAACGTCACGCTTTCACTTGTAACCTTTGTACCCACTGTATTATTTATAACCGTTCAATAAATTCTGTAAAACCATCGTGACTTTACATCATCAACACCGCTTCAACTCATCCTAAACCGAATATATTTACCTCTCACACACACCTCCACAAATATATTTGTTTCCATTTTAGATTTCAGTATTTTAAAATCGATTAAATTTTTAACTGAGATGTGTGGAACAATGAGATTGGAATAATGTACAATTATATCAAACGAGCAAATCAAGAAAAAAATTAGGACACGCTTTCTTAGTGTGCTTTGCACATAAATAAAATTATACAAGTATTGTACTGTAAATAATAACACAAGCAGTAGTATTTTGACGTTTTATTGTCAATTTAACATAATTCAACGAAAATACTTATCCAAATGAGTATCTACTTTTGTTTTTATCTCTATATGAAGTATTAAAATGACTTTAAACAAACACGAGAAACAATTAAATATTGCATTGTCGAATGAAATACACAAAGGCTGAACGTATAACGTGTGAAAAATTGGTGATTTATAAAAGCGTCACCTATTGATTAATTAATAACATTGATGCTGATATCTTGCAGATACCTTATCTTCGTTCAAAAACTCACTCATACACAGCATCCATTTTCTAAACGATGACCTGAACCTATAGATCCATTAAGTCAATCACTCATTAAATACTAATCGCACTACATTCAAACACTGAATATACAATACACATAAATGTATATGTAAAATATATTGAAATGCAAAAATACATGTTACTATAGCGTGCCGAAGACACTTCTCATTGGGATAAAGGGCAAAGTCTTTATTTATAATGTTTTATTATTAGAGTATCGTCCTGTTAGTGTCTCTAATATTCAAATAAAATAAATAAAAAAATACGATAATTTTTTATGCCCCCATTCGTGTCTATGGTCGGCCGTCATTCCATAACCGCCATTTGCCTGTCGAGTATCGTGCAGTCCTTAGAGTATAATATTGGAGAATTGGTGGAACGTCACATTTTTAGAAGTCCTACCCAACGATTAATTAATACGATATTTGTCTATGACCATCTCGTGTCTATGGTTCACGCCATTTGACATTCGCCAATTGCCTGTCGGGCCTCGTTCAATCTGGAACGTATTAGTACCATGAGCCGCGCTGCCCGAGATGTTCCTGCCGTGAAGCCCGAGCCAGGGTCTGCAGCCGGGAGCGGCGATGAAGGAGCGCCCTACACGGACATGGACGTGTGGCTCCCCGACATCAAGCAGGAGTGCTCCAGGAAGGCCGACCAGCGCGCCGGTGAGGAGTTGCTTCATTATTGATTCATTCTCAGTGACCATTATAGATGGACGAACATAATAAAGTGTTGCATGATTGTTCTATACGATTTCGGGCCCATTCTCTCGATGGTTTGCTTTATGCTAGTAAACTTCAATAATGAAATATTAGTAAGTTATCAGAAGGAAAAGTGATTACACAATAGTTTCGTAATTTTTACCATGCATGCTGACCTTAGTTCACTCTATCTAGGGATAAAGTGAATTAAAATTCTAGCAAACTATAGACATGAAAAAACGCTGTGATGTAGAAGATTAAGAGATTTTTCGAAGGTTGCGTTTGTGAAAAATCTTCGGACAAAATGCATTTAATTGTAGGTACATACAGACCTAAATGTTTTTCTCCTGACCTAAATAATTAGTTTCTTAGATTCTTGTACAATTACGCCTCTCCTGAAAATTTGACGATTGTGGCGTTTAGATGCAAAACCGCCACTATGCAAGATTATTTTTCAGTTAATTAAATATCCTTTTTTTTATTTTCGAATCTAATAAACGGGGCCATTATACTTGACGATTTGCGTATGTTTCAAAATTCTACCGCCATATCGGCGCCGGTAGATTCTTTCAGTCACTAAAAATATTTTAAACGACCATTGTGTTTTTCTGGTGTAATAAAATCATCTGCACGACACATAAATGTGCAACCCTTTCTACATAAACGCAAGTTTTGCAAGTTACCCAACATTGTGTAATACGCGAATTCTTCGTTACAAATTAATGGAGATGTGAAACTGTTATGATTCAGTTTACAATACGACCGAAAATACAGTTTTTTTTATTGGGGGGGGGGGGGGGGGGCTAAAATATTGTAGGCGATTTCAAGGTGTGCCTCACTGTAGTGATCAATACCTCACTAATAAGGATGGTAAAAAGGTATAACACTGGCTCACTATTACTTTCAGTTCCGAGCGCAGGCGTCCGTCCAACTCACGGTGTTTCGTACAAACAACTGCCCGCATTTCCGGTTGACAGCCACCCCCTCTACTAAGAGTACATGACACAATGTATTATATCTATTCCATATATACAAACACTACACTCACATTAAACAATAATCATTTCTTATGACTACACTCAGAGAATACGCAAATAAAATAAATGTAGTAATCTATCACTTCACTTAGATTTTATTTTATAATTTTGAACCAATTATTTTGGATATTTTGTATGGCTTACTAAAATGAATAATAATGAAACCGTATATTTTCATTTAATATAATAAGTAAATTTATTACACAATACATAATGTACTGAATGTCCGGTGACCAGTGTCTGAGCCTTCAATATAAATTTGGTCGGGTAACAGCGCGCTCCGCGGCGGCCGCTCTATCTGTCAGACGGTAATATCGGTCCATTATTTGCTTTTTCATCTTCGCAAAACTTTAATACTTCATTGGCAATTGTTCTTGCACCATCCCGGACTGTTTTGGTTGTTTTGGACATAATAATTCAGTGTATATTGGTAATCGAGATGTCACAGCTCCCGAGCAAATACAAAACTGTACTGAATGACAGGGCGAGGGGTTACCGCCGGGTGCGGGCTGGGCGGGTTTTAGTTCCAATCTTGCCGCACGCCTAGTTATGTTGGGCAGGCAATACCAAGCGAATTGGTGGCGGTTCAAAATTTGAACAATTCACATTCATAGATGGTTTTGCCAACTGTTTGGTATTTAGCCTGCTGTTGTCATAAATGTATTTGATAATAAGTAAAGATTTTGTTGCTCTGGTAGGAGCACAGTATAAGGAAGAACATAAAGAAGTAGTTCGCCCGACAAGTGTTACTGTAATGACTTGCTTGATGCAAGTACAAGTACTTTTTTGTGCAAATAAAGAACATCGGTTATTAAAGGTAAAAAAAAGTACATTGTGTCAAAAAGTACGATTTATTTTACTTTTTTATTTTGCTTAAAAACATATTTTTCATTACTTTTAGCAACTTATAACAAATAATTAATGATTTTTAAATATTATTTTTGTTATCCTGACGAAGAAGCCATTGGCTTCGAAACATGTTGACTTTTTCAATAAATAAGTGGTTTTAACAAAGTTAATTCATATCAATTATAATTATGTTACCACAAAATAAATTTGCTGTATTTGAAGAAGAAGTGACATACAATACTTTATAATAAAGTACGGGTGACAACCCTAGCCCGAGGTGACACGGAGCCGAGCCCGGGAGACGGGCAACTCTCCAGCTCTGCTGTACTGGATTATTGTACTATTTTCAGAAGTGGGCTGCAGCTACTGGGGAAGTGATCCGCAGACAGGCGAGGGGCCTGCAGCCGAGAGCGGCGGTGAAGGAGCGCCCTGCCCTGACATAGACACATCGCATCCCGACATCAAGCAGGAGTGCGCGGAGTGCCGGATTCCCTCGGATTATCTGTGAAGGGTGTGGCCGTTGCAGGTTAATGTTGAGATATGTACCAAACATTCTCACCCAATCACCATTGCCCTGAGTTCATTGACTGGACAGTGAGAAGTTCGTTTTTTTTACTCCCTTTATATTAACTCGTGGCGCCTGCTTGCTTGCCGGCTTGCCGTCAAAAAAAACTTTTTGACCCTTTTCCCGTGATCCAATCGAGCTGAAACTTGGCAAGCAGACTCGTTCCGACGATCAAGAAGATCTATCAAATTTTCGTTAAAAAAAATAAATAATTATAGTACAATTTCGGATTTTTAGAAATTTTATTGTTTGTTAGTTTGATTAGCAACGGCGGCCCGATAACGTCGCGGAATATTTTCTAAATTTGAATTACTTCATCGGTATAATAGGTACATCACTACGAATTTCGAAAATTTACATAACAATTGATTCACAGATGACAGCAAAATTGGGTTTTTTGGGAAAAAATCAATTAATAATTTATTTCTTTTAGATTTCTGCTTAGTTTTGAAGAATTCTACATTACTCAAATCTGATTCTGACTAAATCATTTGACGCTGGAAATTCATAAGATACCAATATTGATGATAATTGAATCTATCAAAATCTTGACATCTCAAAACATCTGACATTTTAGAAATATATTTAATTTCTGTAAGTTTAGTGTTATGTTTTAATTCGTTTTTAATTGTTGTTATATTTTACAAAGAAAGGGAGTATAATAAAAACTTGGTTTTTATGGGTTGCCTTTTTTCAATTGAAATTACTTTGATAAAAAAATGGGCGGCAGTCCCTTGCCACGCGTACATCCCTTAAATTAATGTAACTTAATGCACAGTCTCATTTTGCGAAATACATTTTATACATATACAAAATTATATTATTTTTTTTAAACTACGCTTTATTTAAATGTACTAAAAGTAAAAATATTAATTTATGGCCACTTACTTTTTAGTACATTTAAACTAAATACAAGCGTGGTTTATTATTAACATTATTAATATTTAAAGCATTAACTTTGTGGTTAGACATTATAACAGATTGTTAGTTAACTTTGTAACCCACTTTAGACCCCGCCCCCTCTCACTCTCTTTCGGTAGATCCCTGATGGTTCATTAGGCTAATCAGTGCATGTTTGTCCCTGACAAGACTAACACGCGTGTGGTCAATTATTGGTGGAAGTGTAACAATACTATGGTTGAGGTGTGTAGTGTTGTGAATGTAGTGGTGTAGTGTTGGTCCTGACGAAGAGACGGGTACATCTCGAAACCTAAAATCTGGTAGTGGTTTTTACAAAGTTAACTAACAATCTGTTACAAGCGTGGTTAATTCAAAAGAAAATTTTTTCCATGTTGTATTAATTCATACTTTAAATCATGAAAGACTTAAGTCTTAATGAATCTTGTAATCCGCTACACGGATTCGTGTTACTTTTACCAGAACAGAAAAGATCACATAACTTATTATTCCGATGCAAAAACGTTTCATTTATATATTGCGTAAATGCTACACACGATTTATTTTATCTAGATTGATTTTTCTCTGTCATTCCGGAATGATTCGGAATGACAGAGAAAATTCCGGAATTATCCGGATAAGCGAGAGGATTTTAGAATCCTTATTCGAAATAAAAAATGCTGATTTTTGATATGGGTGAGCAGGTATCCATAATATGTGATAATTTGGGAGATAAGATGCAGTAAAAGCTGGCACAAAAGCAGTCTAGTGTGGGTAAATATAAATGGAAAAAAAACCCGCGCATTTAAAACTCCCAACTCAAAAGAGACTCAAATATATTTGTTGTTATCACCAGGTCGCACAGCACACCAACATTTTCCGTTCGAACTTATTCCGTGCATTTCCACCTTTTAGTCCTAGATAATTGCATTGTTTTAGTATTATGCAGCAGATCGAATATTGTAGATTCCCAGTTGTGTGTGGTGCCAACGAATGGATTTTTGCATTCTTGTATATTCCGGGTTTTTAATGACATTTTTACTTGAACGTCATCCACATTACCATTCAGCACCATTTAAAGAAACATAACACATTTTAAAGGTTGTTATTACGGTCGTTAGTCATATTTAACTGTAATTTCGGATATTTTATACGCACCGTATGTATTATCGAGAAGCGAATCTCGACGTTTCATTGGATACTTACGTTGTGGAGGTCGGACTGATTAAAGGTGCTGCTTTCTAGGGCGTAAATTGTATGCACTTTGTTGTGGAGTGTTCTCTTCTTCTACAATGGAGGTCGCCAGTGTGCAATATGTACTAGTTTCGTCGGCGGATTTTACTGCGGCTTCTCTCAAGGGTTGAATCAGTGAAAGCAGTACCTTTAATCAGTCCGACCTCCACCTCCACGAACAAAGGTTGTCCTTTATCGATACGTATCCAAGGAAACGTCGAGATTCGCTTCTCGGTAATACATACTGTGCGTATAAAAAATATCCGAAATTACAGTTAAATATAAAACATTTTATTCATAAAAAAATATTTACATTGCAGATCTCTCGAGAACACAAGATACTTTTTCGGAAAATTCTACTTTGTCTTTGCCTGCTCCCGGACCGCAGCCAACACTCGAGACTGCTTCCTACCCTCAAACATCCTCAATCAGTTGCAAGCTTACTTCCGCTGATGAGACGTCGTGTTCGTGTTCGCAGTGCCCGTACACGAGCAAACAAGATTGGATCAGCATTCACGAGCTCTCACATACTGGGAAGAATCGGTTTTCATGTTTGCAGTGCAATTATTCATGCAATAAAAAATCAAAATTTAAAAGACACGAGCTTACGCGTAATGCAGAGAAACTTTTTCTATGTTCACTGTGCAATTATTCGTGCAATGATAAGTCAAACTTAAAAAGACACGAGCATTGTCACAATCCAGTGAATTTGTTTTCATGTTCACAGTGCAATTACTCGTGCAACTATAAATCAAGCTTAAAAAATCACATGCTTTCGCATAATACAGAGAAACTTTTTTCTTGTTCAAAGTGCAAGTATTCCTGCAATCTTAAATCACACTTTAAATCACATGTTTTCAAGCATAATACAGAGAAACTGTTTTCTTGTTCACAATGTAATTATTCGTGCAACTATAAATCAAGTTTAAAAGTTCATTTGCGTAAGCACGTGTACTTTTGAGTCAGAAACGTAAAACACATTTGTAGAGAAACAAGTGCCTACGCATAATCTGCTTTTCTGCGCATAATGTAATCTTGACGAGAGCAGGTATATTTATGTGGCGACACAAATATGTCCCGACCCGATTAGCGCATAATCACGTCAGAAAGCACCGAAACATCATGCATCCACGACTTACTCAATGGTGCATACGGGCACTCTTCATCAGCAACATCAACTGACGGATTGTTAGCAACTCATCTAACTCCGACTAACCGCGCGCTCACCACTGCGAGCACGACTCACCGTACGGTGGACCGGAAACAACAATCAGCAAACGATGACCAGTAACCATAAATTAAAAACACGCAACAAGCACACAAGGGAATCTAGAACACCACCGGGCGCCGAACAACCTCACCGCAGCATTCCTCGCGTGTGAACATGTGGCGACACAGACGGCGTTTCGGCTTATCTTTCCAGACGGTAACATGACACACTACTCTCTCCAAGTATTGTGATTTATACAACCGCTGCCGTTTGGCGTATTATTATCATAGCAATATTATATAAATATGGTAGGGTACACGGCGGTCGGCGAAAGAGTCTACCAGCATACGCCCATTGTTGTAAAGTATTCTCGCAATAAATCGACCTAATAAAATGTGAGTATTTCTCTGACCTTCCTGTATCTCTTGCCTTAGTTTGTCACATACATCTCCACAGTAAACTCGAGCGTAATCAAACAATTCACATAGTATTCCCTTAGCGCTGGACAGATGGACATGATCTCATATTGCCTGCCCAACATAACTTGGCGTGCGGCAAGATTGGAACTAAAACCCGCCCCGCCCGCACCCGGCGGCAACCCCTCGCCCTGTAATTCAGTACATTTTTGTATTTGCTCGGGAGGTGTGACATCTTGATTACCAATATACACTGAATTATTATGTCCAAAACAACCAAAACAGTCCGGGGTGGTGCAAGAACAATTGCAAATGAAGTATTAAAGTTTTGCGAAGCTGAAAAAGCAAATAATGGACCGATATTACCGTCTGACAGTTTGACAGATAGTGGTACGTCTATAGCATAGTTATCAGCTCTAATGATAACACGCCATTTTCCGTACATCTTAGGTTGAATAATATTTTACTGAATGCACAGTTCTTGCTGTTAGAATTAGTAATCTTTAATATTTTTCTTTGAAAATATGATTTTTATCTTCCCAGAAAAACCCAAAAAGTGGTTTCGAACCAAAAAGATAGGTACGTACCATTAAACTTACATGTGAATGTATATCGCATAAAACAGCCATATATTTGAAAACTATACAAATAACAACTGAGCAGTTGAATATATTTATATTTTTTCTTAACAGGTATTATTAAATCGATTCATTCATGATAAAATTCTTTCACAACCAGATTTTTATGTCACAATCAACAAAATTCTTATATCTCAGGACAACTTTTGAGAGGTCTTCTGTTAAAGGAAAACCAAAATAATTTCGTGACAACCTAATGTATATATGATTTTTATTAAGTCACAGTTCTCAGAACATACTTCCTCCCCTGTTATCATGATAACATTTTTTAAATATAATAAGACAAAATAGATGAGATGTAGAGTACGACTAGCCTTAGAATGCGGCTGAGATTTCTGCCGTGCGCACCTACCCTAAGACGATTCGTCGAACTTCTTTGAGAAATGTCAAGATATTTGTCAAACTTCAATATATTTTTTTCATTATTGTTAAAATTATTATTTGTGGCAACACTTAAATTTGGAGTCTTCTATCAACACCTCCTATAGATAAGGCCTGGGTACTGAATACTCTGGAATCCAAGATGGCGCTAACATAGCGATGCGTGATTACGATTATTATAACTCGAATTATTCGATTAATGAAATGTTTCGAATAATTCGATTATTAAAATCATTCATAATTAAAATCATTCGAATATCGATTTAGCACTGCGCATTGTGACGCCAGGCAAAGCCGAGAGCCGAGTACCGATCACGCCCACCCACTCCGCGAAGCATTCAACGAGTGATTCTACTAACCATCCCGAATAATTTCAACACGAGTGATCACTCATGATGGTTAGTAGAATCATTCGAATGAAAATTAGGTATGAATAAAAAAGATTCTTAAGTATATATTTCTCTCTCTTTTGATATACCATTGGCTTCATATATAAGAAGAAGACAGATGATAACAGAATGTCGTAACGTATTTGACAAACGAAAACTTCTTAACATAGACAAGGAAAGAGTTTTTATTGTCTTTCTTTGTCTAATCTCCTTACAATGTGAGTGAATGTTGGTGAACGTATGTCTTTTGTCTTTTGCCGCAGCCCGCGGCTAACTTCAGACCGAATGATTATTCGAATAATTCACTCGCCGTTGACGTCGATTATTAATTCGATTATTTACTCAGTTACTAATTCTATTCGAATAGAATTAGTAACTAATGACCGAATGATTATTCGAATGATTCACTCGCCGTTGGCGTCGATTATTAATTCGATTATTTACTCAGTTACTAATTCTATTCGAATAAAATTAGTAACTAATGTCAACGCCGAGTGAAATCATTCGAATGATCACTCGGTCCGATGTTCGCCGCGGTCAGCGATAATATTATTGTTTGTTAGACGTTGAATTTTCGATTTTTAGAGGGATTTAAAAATAATAGACATATATTTTTTTAAGAATAGCAATTTTGAAAAAATAGGTATGTTAAATTTTAATTATTTGGCTTTGAATAACGAATTAACATGACGCTGTGAAATACTTGGTGTATTAAATAAATAAGACATGTTTATTGAATTTGGCATACCTAGCTCTGTTCTTATTTTTTGAGGACAATAAAAATAATTACTTTTAATATCATCCAATGTACATTATTTATATCATTTTGAATAATATTATAACCCCGATTGTCATAAAATTAATGAAAATATCGGAAGAATCATAAAAATAATAAAACTTATTACAAAAATATTCATATTCAAATTACGATAACTAATATGCATCAACTTATCATCGCTGCATATACCGAATGTAACATACCTAGTTCACAATATTTCGTAGGTAGATCCCTGCCTATGTTGAGTCAAAAACGCTCAAGCAACCATGACCTAATATCAATAGGTAGTAACGGAGATAATCGACTTCAAAGTTTTTTTTTTCTATTCAATATTTCTGACTAATATTCTGCAAAAAAGTTGGACCATCATTCAAGTAACGTATGTATACCAAAAATTTAAATTTCAATCGCTTTAATATAGGCCAAATAAAATGAAAAAACTTTAATTTCTGAAAAAAAATCTTTAAAAAAGTTTTAATCATTTGGCTTGTGTTAAAGCATACCAATCTTTATAAGTTAAAGCGAAAGTTTTAATTTTTGTTTTAAGTTATTTTAATGACGGTCCAGCTTTTTGCAAAAGATGAGTATAAAAATGCAAACTTTGAAGTTAATTATCTCCGTAACTACTGATATTAGGTCATAGGTTGCCTGAATATTTTCGATTCATAACATAGGCAGGAATCTACCAATGAAATATTGTGAACTAGGTCTGACACACCTTGTATAATATAGCTCATATGTGATGTTTAGTTTATTCCGTGATAATTGAAAAAAAAGTAACTGCGAAGAATAGACTTACAATTTTTTTTTAAATTACTAGGCATACTTTAACGTCACTATTTTTTTTATAGAAAAAATTGTCATTTTTTCATGTTTTTTGCACATACAATTACTTTGCATACTTCCGGCATATGGAATTTATTCTGTATTGACTTACGGCCACAAAATGTGAGAGTACAGAGAAAATATTATATATTAGTATTAATTTCTTTGCGGGTAACCCGCGTCAAAGTCTGGTCCTCAGAAGGATCATTCGTCAACCGACGTTTCGCCTGAATCGCAACAGGCATCTTCAGGGTGCCTTGTTAATAAATTTCCATCACGAGGGGCAGTGCGAGCATGTCCGTTCGTATTGGAAGCTTACTACCAAGCCTTGTAGCCAGTGACATGGCCACTGGACAACGAACTTCAATGTTATTTACCAATGTTTTCGCATGGTTTGGCCATGTGGAACTGAGGAGCAAGGAAAGGTAAGGAAAATTGTTTGTCGAAGGCAGCAGAAACAGAGGGCGTCTGCGGAATTAAAATAATAAAACAATATATTCGGTGTATCAAACTCTTTTATTGTATTTTATTATTATTATTACTATTAACAGGAAAATGAAAATTTTAATAAAAAAATACAACTTTCAATTATAATTAAATGAAGCCATATCTCTTTTGGCTTTATGCCTTTCCAAAACAACTTCGTGAATTTCCTGCCGATTCTTCAGTAGTGTTTCGAAAATCTCTAACTGAACTGCAATAATTTTTTCTCTGCATATCACTTGGAGTCGTTTTGGCTTTTATTACCTGCAAACAAAGAAAAGGTTATAAACAGAGAAACTAGAAGAAAAACAATATAGATCAAATTAAAAAACATTTTGTAATCGCAAAGACTAAATATGTAGGAAAACACGTAATTTTATCAATAATCTAACCTTCCTGGCGCATTTCTTCATATTCTCGAACCTATTTCGAAAATCTGTCAGACTGTATGCATTATATTCGTTGCGTAGTGCAGAAGTAAGATCTGACGATATGAACGTCATCTGTCGAAAAATTTGCTTGCTTTCTCTGAAAAAACATTGTTATCAGTGTTTATTACCATTTAATTAACAGCATAAACTGTTGAATATCGTTAAATTCATGAATACTTACTTTGTATCATTATCAACAAACAATTTAAAAATCACTGTCAAACATTTAAAATGACGTTTAAATGACGTGTTGCCATGTGCAAAATTATAGACTTTTGAAAAGTGATTAGAAAAATATTTTTCAAAGGTTGTACAAAAACTGGGGTATGTTGTTTGCATAAATTATTTTAAGCCGAAGCCTCCCTAAGGCCTGGATGTTTCAAGTTTGAACAAAATAAGTGTAAATCCTGGGTTAAACTGAGTTTGACCTCAAGGTTACGCAAAATCTCAGAGAAACAGTTGTTTCAAACTAAATATCTATAAGCGTGCTATAAATATTGTAGTTTATTAACGTTGCAGACATAGTACATTCGTATTTTTTTTATTTATGGTCTACTAGAAGCATTCCAATATTCCGATTTGATTATTGATATTTATAGAAACAAAAAATACTCAATCTTCTCTCTAGGTGATGCGTCCGCGACCTGCATGTGACGTTCCGCATCGCGTCCTTTGTAAATTAGAATGTAAGTTTTATTTTAAAATAGATTTAGGTAATTTTAAATTTCGCGCGGCACCACGGGTTGCCACCCCGCACCGCCAGGGGTTGGTAGGGTGCCATGGCGGGTGGGGGAGGCTACCCCCCTCCCCCGCATACACAGAGAGTTGAAACCGGCGGGCCAAGAACGCCCCCTTGTCTCGTTCCGACCGCCACCGCCGCAACAGCTCGGGCTCCTCGCCCGCGGCCGCCCCTTCGGCGGCGGGCCCTGAGCCGCCGCCACGTGTGTTCAAGAACGCGGGGCGGCGCCGTCAAGATCGCTTGAGGAGAAGGCGGCCTGCAGCGCTCTGGACGGTTCCAGGCGATGGCCGCTTCACCTCGGCGGGCTCCCGAGGAAGGCCTGACGCTTTTCTGCAGCTCGGCCCCAGCAGCGACCGGAGGGGACCGACGTGCTTCCGCGGCCTGGACCACGTGCGCTTCCCGCGGGTTACTCTGGCCGACTCTGGAGACTCCGGCCAGATGCCTCCAGCCGATCGTGGATCCCGCCGCCGGACGCGCCAGGTCTGGACCACGCGGCGAGCCACCCGCGGCATCTGGATGCCGGCCGATGGCGGCCACGAGGGCCTCTGATAGTGGACACGTGTTTTAGTGTGTTGTGATTTTTTTTGTTTGAACAGAATGTGAAAGGACAGGACGGACTTCTGTGACGGTCGAACTGCTGGCGTTTAGGTTAGGATTAGTTATAAAATTAGTAATAGTGCTTTAGAACGTAAGGTTTAACTGTTTTTTTTCATTTGTAATAAATGTATATAAACCCGCCGGAGTGTTTGAAATTCCCGCTCCACCTTCCTTGACAAGGCAACTTATTGATAGACGGAGACGAATTAATAAAACCGCCCTATAATAGGAATGCTCCGGTTTATATTAATTAATGAAACAACATACCCCGGTTTTCATACAACCTTTGAAAAATTTTTTTTTTTAAAGACTTACGAATATTATAAGTTATTACCTTTGCAGACATAGTATAAAGTATACATCATTTTTTAAGTATACTGTCATATTTTTTTTGGGCGCAAAAATAATCGATAACTCGTAATTCGATTACTAATCATTCGATTATGAAAATCATTCGATTACTAATCATTCGATTATGAAAATAACTCATAATCGCGCATCGCTACAACACACGGGCTGTCATGCGATAACGCGTGTTGATATGGCTGTTCATTATATGTCGTTATTAACTGTTTTTTCGCTTAATTTACTGCAAAAAACGTTACAAAACGATACAAAATGGTTCTAACGTGTTGTGTGCCGAAATGCAGAAGAATTATTGGCCAAAAAAGTCTTTTTTTTGCTTTTCCAAAGAATGCTGTCTTATTCTGACGTTGGGTTTCATCAATTCACAGAGACAATTTCACTCCAACACGCCATTCTAGGGTACGTACATATTTATTATTAATATTTTAGTATTACAACGAGTTATAATTAATATGTTTTGTATTTGATTCTTCAGTATTAATAATTTAAAAACTCTAATGTCTTTTTCATGTACCTACCTAATTTCAAATGTCATTTCATTTTTTGCATATGTATTAATTATTACGCCAAAAACTGTGTACGGCTATTATCGGAATACGTTATGTCCATTTATGTTTGAAATAATAGTATTTAGAGACACTGCATCTGCATTTACATATTTTTAATCATTTTTTTCCCCAAACTTGATTTTGTTGACATAGTACCTACTTCAGAATCTTCTGCAAGTTATTGAATTACATAAAATGTTTATATAAAAACACTTTTAAAATTGGGGCTCATCAAGTGTCAATTCACATCAGTCTTTTATCTGTAAAGCCTTTGACGTATAACAGCATAAGGCCCGGTTGTTTCAAGTTCGATCAAAGTAAGCGGTCGATAAAAGCATAGATTTTTACGAAAACGGATCGTCTGATTGGTGGAGAACGTAAAATTTCAGTTTAAACTCTACGCTTACTTTGATCGAATTTGAAACAACCGGGCCTAAGTAAGTGTAATAAGCAGTATTTTTGTGTATATTTACAGGTGTGCGAGTTGCATTTTAACAAATCAGATATTGAAAGAGAAACGCAACACATCATGGAAGATACTGGAGATGTGCACCATGTGCCATTGAAAGTTCCACGTCTTAAGAAAGGCACTGTCCCGAGTATTCTGCCAAATTGTCCTGCGTACCTCTCATCAGGAAAGCCCACTTCTACAAGTACGAGGGAATCTGTCAAAGACAGGAATCAAAGGAAAGAACTCAAGAACTTACAGATTGCAATAAACCAAAGCATACTTTCAGAAATAGTTTACAAATCTCAGACACAGTATTCAACATTTAGTGAATTTTTAATCTGTTTAAATAATAGTACTTGTATCAACAAAGACTGGATCACAGTGAAACGGGAAAAATCTGTCGCTTTCATTTTTGTCTCAAGTGAAAACATTCCAACAATTGCACTGTCTGCTGTTTTAGATAGTAATTTAGAATTAACTCTGTATATCAAACAAAATATTCAATTTAAAAAAATTGGTACTCAACAGTTTCCTAGAAAAGTAAATGATATAAATGAACTGGAAAATATTCTTAAAAAATTATTAACTCACAATACTGTTTCGGAGGGTTCTGTTGACATTATTCTTGAAAGTGTGCAAAACGTACTTTTAGAAGTAAAAAAAGCATTGGATGGTGATAGTAAAAAACAAAAAAAAATTGAATTCTTAATAGATCAGATTAATCTAGTGAACTCAAAACCAGGTGCTTTAAGATATTCACCACATTCCCTCATTTTTTGCAGTATTTTATTTACAGTATCACCACATGCATACAAATTTTTAAGACATTCAGATACAGTCACATTTCCCCATCCGCGTACATTACATAACCTATGTTCAAAATACACTACCAGTCCTCAATTAGAACAGTTAGACAGTCATTTCTTGGGTTATATAAGGGAGAAATATAGATTATTAGATACAACAGATCACATTGCAACATTGATGATAGACGAAATTCACATTAAGCCATTTTTTGATTACAAGGGTGGAAATATAGTAGGCTCAGCACATAACACCGAGAATGTTGCAACTACTACCCACGTATTTATGATTCAAAGTTTACTTTCACCATATAAAGACGTAGTTCATATCCTTCCTGTTAAAACTATAAATGCTGAACAATTATTTAATGTTATAAAAAAAATCATCTTGCATCTTCATGAAATAGGATTTAATATTATATGTGTCGTTAGTGATAATAATTCCATCAACAGAAAGGCGATAGCTTATTTTAGTTCTCCACCTGAATTGAAAACAACTTATTCCCATCCATTTGATAATTCAATGCCATTATTTTATGTTTTAGATTCTGTTCATATATTTAAATGCGTCAGAAACAATTGGATAAACCAGAAAGATTCCCAGCAAACATTAGTATTCCCAGATTTCAATATTTCCAGTAGCACTCTTCCGCCAAAGCTTGCTTCGCTTCTATAAAACGCCTCCATGAAATTGAAAATCAAAATCTTGTAAAATATTCTTATGGCTTAAATCTGAAATCACTTTGTCCAAGCACTTTTGAAAGACAAAATGTTAAATTAGTTATGAATGTTTTTAATGAGTTTGTACAGCAAGGATTAACAACATTAGGTGATGTTCACAATATTCCTCATTTCAAAAGCACTGCAGAATTCATAAAAATAATTACTGAATGGTGGAAAATAGTTGATGTGAAAACCCGTAATAAAGGCATTAGATATAATGATCTCCTACAACGACCGCTAACACTGAATCCTAAAAATGAAAACAATTTTTTTGCAGAAATTCGTCACTTGGCTAGATACTTGGAAAGCTTTGAATTTAAAATGTAATTCTTTGACCCGGGAAACTCACTTAGCCATATCACACACTACTCTCTGTTTATTAGAAATGTCAAAATATTGCATTCAAAATTTAAATTTCAAATACTTCCTTCCCGACAAAATTCAAACAGATGCTTTAGAAGCCAGATTCGGTAAATACAGAACAATGGCAGGCTCACAATATTTAATTACGGTTTGGCAAATTTTTGAGATTGAATCTAAAATTAGAATTCAGAATTTGTTACCATTAACGTTAAATTCAAATACATTTGGTAAAATAGATATTCGTATAGAAGACTGCGATATTGAATTAGTAAGTCCCACACGTTCACACATTAGTTCATTTGAATTTGAAACTCATATCACTGATGACGATATCAAACTTGCCGAACCTAGCCTACCAGTACTAACTTACTTAGCAGGGTATTGTGCTCGGGCAGCTTTAAAAAAAATGAATTGTGAATATTGTTCAAAATTATTGGTTTTAAATAAGGCATTAAACATGGATTGCACCTACGCTCTTTTTAGAAATATGGATCGCGGAGGATTATTGTGCCCTCATCCTGATGTTGTTAATGCTATTTTATATAATTATTCAATTGTCCAAAAACTTTTAACCCCCCAAAATGAGAAACAATTTTTAGATTACAATAATCAGAGGGAACTGATCATCAAATTAAGTACCGAAGCTATTTCAAATGGAAACTTCTTTTTATCAAAGCGAGCGTGTGAATCTGGACATTCTTCGGATATTATTTTAAAAAACATAGTTAGGCCAGCAACAAACGCTTTGCTCAATAATTATGTAAAAAAAAGAAATGATTTAGCTGTAAGAGTACCAAAAAAAAGGAAAATAAATACTATTAATAACGCTTGTCTAAGCTAATGTCTCTTGAAATAATATCCATTATTATCACCATTTTAGAAAGTTACAAACCATTTTCAATCAATACAACATGTCATGCAATGTTCATAAACTGCCTAATAAAACCTTCTACTTTCAGAAAACTGTGGACTTGGAGCGTTCGAGAACAATTCGTATAAAACAAAAAAGAAGATATAAGACATTAAGTGAAGTGTGAACATGTGAACTGATATTTGACGATACATACATACACATCTTATTACTTTTACCTTAAGAATTATGTTTAAAACCAATGGGAACAGAAAGTAGTAATTCTAGAGTCATTGAATTCATAGAATCTATGTAAAATCTAAAATCACGATCTGCTTGCATAAATTTCAGAAAAATCTTAAATAAAACAAAAGTAGCACGGGAGCTTCTTGTCGAGTGGAACTGAAACAGTTCCGGGTAAGGGTGGGACTTTTCTGTTCCCCAGGCTAATTTTTTATTTACGTTAAATTATATAACACTGATTAGTATTTGTTATTTGTTTTAAACTACACGAAGGAATCTTTGGTCCATTCATATAAAATACCCATTTATAAATAAATTATGCTTTATTAGTATACTAAAACCTTTTAGTAATGTGTTTACTTTATACTAAGCTTATAAGTGTAATATATAATATTTGTACTTGAAGAGATAAATGTAAATTTTATAATAGATATAACCTATATAATATTTAATTAATTGATTTATCATTTTAAAATATGTAATTAATACTTTTTCTAGAGTAAATTGTTCTTAACACATGAAATATTAAATAAAGTGCTCTTTTTATTCACATGCTGTGTTTTCATTTGAATGAATGACATCTGTCATACAATTTTATGCCCATATATAATATTTAATTAATTGATTTATCATTTTAAAATATGTAGTTAATACTTTTTCTAGAGTAAATTGTTTTAAACACATGAAATATTAAATAAAGTGCTCTTTTTATTCACATGCTGTGTTTTCATTTGAATGAATGACATCTGTCATACAATGTTAT